>OMLC01043443.1:0-13015 GCA_900302585.1 Regalecus glesne
AGTGCAGCTGACATAGCATGCTAGAGTCCACTCCTTTTTGACAGCAACATCTACACTGAATCATTCAAACACCTATAAAGAAGATGCAACAGAATCCCACCCAAAGATTACAGAAAATAATCAGTGTCTTATTTTGGGATGATGGCAGTGGAATAATCAAGCCAGGGGAGTTTTGTTCCTCATCATTACACTGGGGATACAGCACAAGACACGTAGTTTGCCAACTCATGGATGTGATCATGAAATCCTTCCAACTATGGTCTGGAGCTATCACTGATAAATTACAAAGCAATCTCTGAAGTTTGTTTTGACAGAAACATTGAGCTCCATTCGATCAAAGCGATTATAACGCCACATCCCAGAGACTGGGAGTTGCGTGAACGTGGCTGTGAGAGCTTTTGAGCCAATAACAGTCATACCACTGGGCTACACCAATGTAGAGAACCTGAGTGCCTGGACAACTTCAAAAGAAATATTAGCTCAAGTTCCAATTTGACTTCTCCGGGAGATCAGGACGTTTTAAGGCAGAGGGGCATCACAGACCCAGCACCACCACACTGGGTGTTTGAGAGCAACGGATTTATCTCTTGAGTTTGAGATCTTTGGGATGTTTTTGTGCTTACAACAGGCACCATGTTGTGCTAAAAATTGCTACTTTGTAAATGCCATCGGGAGTTTCAGGATGTATCATTCCCCCAAAGTTGCATCACAACTTGGGCTGATGATGTCTGAGATATTAAGTATGACAAACAGGTAGCTGGATGGAGACTGAGGCCTAGCCTCTCCTCTGATTATGCTGATGATGGGGGGCCAGGTTAGAGACCGGACAAATGCAGCCGATTTGCAAGTTCCACACATTATAGTAAGACTGATGTAAATATTATTATAAGAATATTAATCAAAGCTGATTAAATGTCTGAAGGACATTTTAACATTATTAATTGAGATGAAATCAATTGAAGTTAATAATAAAGTAGGCAAGAAAGATGCATTCAAACCAGGCTCAGCTGTATGATACACTGAATACAGACAGCCAATTCAGTCTTCTTGACTGTATTCATAACAGCTGAACACACTGGACAGAATGGGTGTAGAAGTATATTAGACACACACACGCACACGCGCACACACACACACACACACACACACACACACACACACACACACACACACACACACACACACACACACACACACTAAGAAGCATAGATACACAGACTAATTTTCCCTCATGCAAGGAGGGAGCCAATGAAGTGTGAAGATAGCTGAAAGTAAAATTCAGCAGTAGAAATTGTCCCTAAACAAATCAACAAAACACAGCCAACTGGAATGCTGTTAAAACCCCTCGAAAGAAATGTTGAATGTCGGAATGTTGTTATTGGCTATAGCCCTGCATTTAATACCATAATACCATCCAAACTGGTGCTACACTTTTGGTACCTTGGTCTATGTGATTCCCCCCGTACATGGTAATCTGACTTTGTGGCAGGCAGACCTCAGATGGAGAGAGCAGGTACCACCTACTCTTCTATCATAGCTCTCAACATAGAAGCACCACAGAGTTGTTCCCTTAGTCCCTCACTCTACATTCTGTTCAGGCATCGCTGTGTTGCTAACTATCCTAACAGCATGGTGAAATGTTCAGGTTACACCACAGTAATTGGACTGACAAATGACGACAATGAAGATGCCAATAGGTAGGAGTGGAGAGACCTATCCACATGGTGCCAAGATAACAAGCTCTCCCTAAATGTTGAAGAAACAAAGAAGAGAAACCATTTACTTAGGATGTCCAAAATCGTCCCATCGCCAGCTTACAGAAAAGGTGTCTCAGCTGAGATTGTGAAGAACTTCAGATTGTTAGGCATTCAGATCTCAGACTCCCTCTCCTGGTCCCTTAACACCAGTTGTGTCATAAAGAAGTAAGAAGGAGCAAAAAAAGACTACTTTCCAAGAAATCTTAAAAAATGTAAGAATATCCACAAAAGCCCTGATCAATTCAGGGCTACCATAGAGAGTATAGAGAGGGGCGGCATGGCTCAGGTGCTAGAGCAGGTTGTCTAGTGATCAGAAGGTGACTGGTTTGATCCCCGACTCCTGCAGAAAGTGTGTTGAGGTGTCCTTCATTAAGACACTGAAATGGACCTCAATACTATTTATTATGTCTTTATATACACAGAGAGAGAGACAGAGAGAGAAAGAGAGGGAGGGAGAGAGAGAGAGAGAGACTCAAGATGTCACCTGAATGAGTGATGAGAGGTTTCTTTCAATAAAACGTGTCCAGATAAAGAGATTCAGAACTTTTGTGATTTCCTGACCTGGATTATTGAGCGTGCATAAAGACATTCCTTGGATATAGTTTTATGGGCTTAGGGAACCAAAGAACATGCATTCCATTTGGTATGTGGAACTTTATATATGCATATGACAATACAGAGGAATTGGACTTACGTAGTGAGAGTGGGACCCCAGCTAAAAGATAGCATGTAGAATGCATAAAGTAATGTCACCTTAGAGATGCAGAACAACAAGTAATTGGAGGGCAGACACAGTCACACCTACTAACCAGGAGCTTTTTTTTCTTATACTTTAGTCAGGGGGCAGTGCTAGGTGAGTAAGAAGAACATGGAACTGGTCACTACTGGCCAGCATCTCTTTCAGCTAAACAGTCAAGTGGAACTGGAGAAATCCCACATTAAAAAGGCCCTGGTTAAGTGGGGTTATCCTTGCTAGGTTTTTGTCAAAGCCAGGAAGATGCCCAAACAGTGCACCAGCCAATCGAAGACAGAGGGACAACGGCTGACGAAGCATAAAGCAGTGGTGATTCCGTACATGGCGGGAGTTTCAGAACAGTTAAGATGAATATTTTCCAAAACACAACATCTCGGTTACTTTCAAACCTCAAGACACACTGTGCCAAAACTTGGTTCAGCCCAAGGATCAGGTCCCCCGGCACAAACAGAGAAAACCGTTAAATCCCACGAGGATTGCCATGACTTGTACATCAGGGAAACCCAACAGATGCTGACAAAGAGGATGGCACAGCACAGAGGACCGTAAATGTCAGGCTAGGACTCTGCAGTCTACACCCATCAACAGGCAGGTGGCCAAGGTTTCAAAGGTGAGGAGGTTCACGGCCTTGATCGGGAGGAACACTGGTTTATAAAAAATAAAATAGAAAGGGGTGTTAAAGACCATCCATGTGAAGAGGAAATCACCATCTCTGGGGGGAGGAAGGCTAAGAATACATGTCACCATCTTACAATGCTGTGATAGAAACTATTCCCCTATCCTCTGTGAATAATAAACATGGCCATTTCAACTTCAGTCAATGCCCAATTTCCATATGAAATCCTCATTGGTGTGAGTTATGCAGCCGTGTTGTTTATACGAGTGTGGAAACCTGAAGTCGGTTGACACCGACAAACTCATTTAAATGAGTGATGAAACATTTCTCCCACTATATATTGTGTCCAGATGGACCGATTCTACCTTTTGTGAATAGAATGTAAGGTTTTGACTGCCTAATCTCATCGTCTGGAGTATATAATGCGTGACACTTAACTTTGGGTGGGGTAGCTAAACATGACAAGGAATTTTAAATTGTCAAACCAAACGTAACCCTGTAATCAGTCATGGGTGCAAAGCATGTACAAAACAAAACAAATAGGAAAACAGGGGCTACTGCGACGTGACAGTAGACTAAATGAGCCGTAAAAGAAAACAGCTCGGTTTAAGCCAGGCGAATAAGATGGTGGAAAGCTGGTTATGAAAATATAATCAGACAAAGAAAACAACTCATTAGATGCTGAAGAAAAACCAACTGGTATGAAATATACTCAATGGTTGCTGTAAAAACATACTCTAAAAATGGAGGCAAGTTGATAAATCCAACAGCAGGCTGAGAATACGAGGTTTTGCAGTGTGCGGTCGTGTCATATCAGCAGGACACTCCCGTAGAAGTTTAAGATGAAGATGTTTTCCACTTCAACAGTGGCTAATGGCATTTTGAATTTCGTCCCATCACCCAAGACTACCAAATATTACCACCTCAAAGATCTTAACCATAATTACTATCCAAATCAGATTCATGATCATTTATAATCATCAGTGTTAGCATCATCATGACTCGGGGTCATCTTGATCCGTTTGGTGCCTCAACAAAAAGGGATAGAAATATGCACACACGACAATTTCAGAAGAGAAAAAAAACACTGGATGCTATCTGATATGTAAAAATCTGAATTGCAAAACATAGAGTTTAAAAATCTCTACAGGCTTGTCTTTCCGACAATTCAAAGGAAACATTCTGATAAAGAATTTTGTTATGTTCAAAAAATAACTTTTGACATTGATTGTGTAAGGACAGCTGGTTATTACAAAAAGTGCAGAAGGATCACCAATTCAAATTTCAGAACTGCTCTAGTAATCGTGGTTTGGCCTTGGCCGACTCATGGATGGCTTCTCGGATCAGGATCCTAAATGTGGCTTTTTTTGTCCCCAGCAAAGTTCTTTCGAGCACGTTTGAGAAAGATTCCCCCAGGTGGCAATGCTCCAAAGCTATTTGCTGCATCCCGTCTAGCAACTCAGACAACAAATTGATCTAATTTCCGTTTTAACAAAAGCACTTCTATAACCAAGTTATCTACAGGGAGCAAGTTTTAAGTGGGATGAAAGTCTTAGAAGAATTCAAGGATGCACTAGGACCCAGGGGCAGACTTAACCATAAGGCAAAGGTAGGCAACTGCCTAGGGGCCCCATATGCCAAGTGCCACAAAGGACCTCATAAAAGCACCTATTAAATTTTGTGCTTGCCATTTTCCTTAAAAGGTATATCAATGTACAAAAGACACCATATCACATTATTGTGCTCCCCATACACAAAGGAACATCCAACTAGGGACTTGAATTGGGGGGAGCACAATGGGACTTGGGATGTGCTGACGGAAATTAATGTGGTGGTGAGGACAGACCAAAATATAGATCTGAAAAGGAATTAAAAAATAATGAATAAATAAAAGAAGCTATGAAGAGTGTTTCAGTGTTTAATTATGTTACCTCTATATAACTTATGAAATCTTAAATGGGCTTGCCCAATCATATCCGTCTGATCTCCTGAAACTGCACTTTCCTTTTCATGCTCTCTGGTCTCAAATTACAGGGCTCCTCTGTGTGCCCAAAGTAAAAAAAATGTCAGCTGGTGGCAGGGATTTCTCCTTTTGAGCCCCATTCTTGTGTAATAATCTGCCTGCTGCCATCACAAAATCAGAGTATATTAAGTCCATCCATCCATCCATCCATCCATTGTCAACCTTTTATCTGACGTTGGACCACCGGGGAACTGGAGCCTATTTCAGTTCCGTCAGGGCAATAGGGGCAGAGAGACACCCTGGATAGGTTTGCCATTCCATCCGAGGGTTTGAATAACCGGGGGTTTGGTGTCTTGCTCAAGGACACATGCCACATTCTTCACGTGAGGAAAATTAGCCCAGTGGCTAGATCTGGCATGTTCACAATGTAAATAATTATCAACTTGCACTGCCCCTATAAAGGAGATTATCATTATTGCTATTATTTATCTTGTAAGTCCATAGTAATTATGTTATTCTCTCAGTGTTGTGTGCTGTAAAATGTGTTTCCTGTATACAAATATCCATTACATGCCTTTGGGTCTTAGGAGAGAGATCCCTCCTCTGTTGTTTTCCCTGAGGTCTCTTCCTATTGTTTCTCCCTGTTAAAGCTTGTTTTTCCTCTTAGTTATTCCTTATTGGATACGAGGGTCTGAGGAAAGTATGTTGTGTTAGTGTAAAGCCCACTGAGGCAAATTTGTAGTTTTTGATAATGGGCAATAAACTAAAATCGACCTGACTTGACTACATGACCGACATGAGCAAACGAGATCCTTGGTGAGATATAGAAATATGGCGACAAATGCCTGCTTTTCTAAAACACCATCACATCTCTCCCACTTCTCTTCAAAATGAATGTACAATCTAGTGGGAGGTGAATGGACATCTCTGTGACAAGAGGCCGTGCTTATGCAAGATGAAGTTGTTCATCCAAGAAACTCTACTGGCTTTTTCAAAGGGACACAGAATAGAAACATAATCAAAACACACACCAAGTAGAGAGCATAGACATGCAGCAGGCATTTTCATCCTCATGAATGAAGCAGGAGGAACTGGGCAAGCGGAAAGAGGGTTGGATTCCACCGGTTAATGAGGAGAGAAAGTTAAGACTGACAGACAGCCAGGGAGGAGCCCACTGCCAGATATAGCAGGGACGGTGATGGTGGTGCATTCAGCAGGGGTGTAGTGGTGGCATTTGGAAAGGAAAGAGCCAAGTGATAGACAAGATCATGGGGCAGTTCAAAACAGGGAGAAGGTGATGCAGAAAGGAAGTGATGACTGTGAGATACACGACTGAGAAACAAATCTCAACAGCGGGATCCTATTTGCAGACACAAATGAGAGATATCAAAACTTGACTAGCCAAAGGTTAGGTTGGCTAGCTGTAGCTGCTGGTTAACTACTGTAGATTAGTTTGTTGTATATAAGTCACAACAAGAAACCTACTCAGAACAACTGATCAGCACTTGAAACACTGGTAGCCCACAGTTTTAGCATCAGTTAGCGGAAACCAATTGTTCTCCTCCTGGCATTTTCCCTGGTGGTGTGTTTTCCTTCCTCACTGCATTCATTGAGGGCAGAAAATGGTGACAGTTGCAGATTTCAGAGAGCGGAGAACAGAGATTTCGGAGAGCGTTGTTAGGCAAAGTAAGAGTCAGAGTAAGGTATGTTGAAGTGAGGCCAAGACAGAAATGGTCAGAAGAGGAAAAGTTAGTGATATAAGGAGTCCTTTGAGGAGCACTGCCCAGGAGGAGAGAAAGAGGGGTGGATTTTTATCACCCTGACATGAGTGGAAAATAGTATAAAGATAGAGAGATGTAAAGAACGGTAGACTGGCATTCAATGAGGGAAAAGCCCAGTGAGTCAATTGAGAAGCTTTATAGAAATCCAGTCATTTCTAGCCCATGTGTTGGTATGTGTGTGGGGGGTGAGGTGGTGGGGGCTGGTGTCCTTAGGAGCAACCTGAATTGTGAAATCCTGATTACAAATAAGAAAATAGCAATTAGCGACTGAGAGATGTAGTTAGAGTGTATAGAAAAAAGTCAAAATTAGAAAATTAGACAGTCAGAGAGTAGAGTTCAGTCATGCATGGATTCACTTAAACTGTGTCTCTTTCTTGATTTCATTTCCATTTATTCACTTTCTTATGCCAGCAGTCATAAAAGCAGAGTCATTCTTCAATCCTCTAGTATGTGCATTCACTGGCATCCAACTATGGGCAGAGAGATCATAGAGTGGCTGTCTTTCTCTCTCCTCATACCTGTGTACTCCAGATGGAAGCCGGCAGCCGAAACACTGATGTCGGACTGGAACGTCAGATACAGGTTATTGGAGGTGCTGTTCAGCAGCTGAGGAATGGTCGTACCTGCAAACATGTGGAAAAAATACACAATGTTTTCAAACAGAAGATAGTATTCCACTAATACACCCATAGACTAACAATCATAGATGTTTTGTCCAAAAAGGAAGCTACGGCAGTGCCCTGACGGATGAAGAGAGAATTTCATTTGAAAGTGAATCAAATGTTCTTAAAGCTTAAATCCTAGCGACTCCGTTTGGTTTTTTTTGCTCAACTTACTGATGCCTATAAGTAAACCTCGTCATTGCACTGGTTTTCTCCAAATATCCACGACCCAACCTTAGACAACCGTTTGACGACGGCTGGATGGATCTTTTCCAAATACCAGAGATCGATTCCAAATGAAACCATCAGTGTCATAGACCTCTGAAGAGTTTTCATTATTCTTCAGATCTCCTTAAGCTGTTTATTCCATCTCAAGCTCTTCACTCTCAAAATACAGGGTTCCTGTGTTGGTTGGGGGCAGGGCCTTTTCTTATCGGGCCCCACTCTTATGGGATAACCTGTCTGCTGCCATCAGACAATCAGAGCCTGTTGATTCCTTTAGATCCAAACTTAAAACTCATCTTCTTGGTTTAAACTAGAAGTATTTGCATGTAAATTAAGCACTTCAAAACCTGTACTGCACGGTGGGTCGGCTTCTATTTCAATGATTTTGCCAAGCCCACTGTGGCCAATTTGTAATCTGTGATAATGGGCTATTTAAACAAAACTAACTTTAGTTGTCCTACTGATGAGATTATAGAGCATAGATGATTACAACTGTTCTCTCTTTAAATCAGTGTTTCTTGCCTGTTCTCCTGTATACATGAATGCTGTGACTTGACTCTCCCCATGTGCACATATACTCTTGTTCTTCTGCCACCTGGACATTGCTTGGCATCCTCCTCATCCCACTCTATATATCTTAAAAATCCATATAATGTATTATCCTGATTCAACATTACATCCTTCTCTCTCTCGCCAATGAGTGAAAAGTGTTTTTTTCTTGTGTCTTCTCCTGCGTGTGTGAATGATGTGATCTGTGTTTCCCCAGTATGCATGTGTAGTCCGTCTTCCTGCCAGGTCTCCATGGTGATGGTGGTCAGGTGGCTCAGGTCCTAGGCTGTTCTGGTGGCATCTGCATACTGCTTGGCATCCTGCTCATCATACTCTTCGTATATATCTTATAATATCCATTATAATTCTGGTGTCCTCTTTCAATGTTGCATTCTGTAAATCATGTTTCATTCCATACACAAACATGCATTGCACGTCTGTCCATCTTGGGAGAGTGATCCGTCCTCTGTTGCTCTCCCTGAGGTTTCATTGTTGTTTTTTTCTCATTGCTAAAGTTTTGTTGTGTTTTCAAGGGAGATGTTCATTATGCAATGTGAGGGTCTAAGGACAGGATTGGTGCAAAGGTCTATGGTCAATTTGTAATTTGTGGTACTGATCGACATAAAGTTGACTTTAAAAAAATCTTACCATAAGATGATCAAGCTACATGTGGATCCATTTAGCATTTGCTTACAAAAAAATAGATCCCGTTTGCCAATAAATTTGCCTTAAAATAACACCGAGCAATAGAAGTACAAATGGCATCTGACAAGAGAACTATACAAGTCAACATGTCAGACATTTCTGATAATTATTTAGCTCAGAATGTTTTGTGACCCGGGATCCATGGGTAGACATAAGGAGAAATACAGCTTGTGTTAAGCTTACAGTTGCTCGGTATAACTTCAAAACTGATCCAAGTCCACCTCAACCAATCTAGAAATGCATGAGAGCAATCCTCAAAAACATTTAGTCAACATTAGTGATGAGCATATCTAAAGGAAGTGAGATATATACACTTCTATACATTTTTGCATTGGACTGAAAGGGGACCAGATTTGGACCTTATATGGTCAGGACATTTTCCTCAGACATTGGGGGTCTATTGTGTCCAGCATGGTCTCGGTTGCCTCACAAAGAGGCAGGACTGAACCGTTTCAGCCATCATGAAATTTGTTGGTAGAGGTCTTCTAAAATATGGATCTGCCATATCCGCTCGTTAGACACAGTTAACCCCCTCAAACTCCCCAGCAGCTGTTTTAACGGACATTCACATAACAGTAAAAAAATAACACCACACATATTTTCCACCACTGTCTCAGTTGCTTTCAAATCCCTATAAACATGCTGTGCCAATAATTGGTCCAACCCAAGGTTCAGGTCCCCCGGCACAAACAGAGCAATATCATATATGATGTTAAATGCCAGGAGGACTACAGTAACTTGTACATCAGGGAGACCAAACAGACGTCAACACGTCAGGCCAGGACTCTGTGGTCTACACCATGTACAGGCCAGTGGACACTCTGTCAAAGATGAGGATGTTCCCATCCTTGATAGGGAGGAACGCTGGTTTGAAAGGGGAGTCAATGACCATCCATGAACCTCGGGAGGGGGTACGTTTGCTGCCATTTTACAATGCTGTGTTTGCTACTATTACCCAAACCCCTGTGAATAGTACACATGGCCATTGAGACTTCACTCAATGGCCAATTTGCATATGAAACCATCATTGTTAGGGTGGGGATACCTGTAGTCAGTTGAGACTGATAAGTAATTTAGATGAGTGAGGATAAGTTTCTCCCATTAAATGTCATTGTCCAGATGGAGGGATTCAGCTTTTTACAGTTCTTGCATATGATTTTTAAGGCACGTTATATCTTACGTTAACCATCAAAGGGCATCGCCATCTGCCTTCTTTTTCAGGTTGTTCAAATAGAAATGCCCACTCAGCCGTTCACAAGAAAGCAGAGATGTGGGTTCACCTTGATGCCTGATGATCCCACCCCCTCACACACACACACACACACACACTGACAGTGTAACCGTGGGGAGGGATGAAAGTGTTAAAGGAAAGTGCAGAAACCTACATCAGCTCACATGGGAATCTTTTTAAGAAAAAGAGCATTTTTATGCTAGAGATAAGAAAAGATAGGATATTCCTTTATTTAGTCCCTCAGGGGGAAATTTGTGATTTTTGTACTTTGAACAAATTTGAATTTGCGGATTTGAATATCAAATGTAAAGCCACATGATGTAAGCGCACCCTCCCATAAAAAAGCAGCTTTGTTGATTTTACCTGAATAGCTGCCGAGTCTCGGAGCATTGCCATCAACACCGTCGAAGAAATCCAACGAATCCCAGTTGTGTTCCGTAGCAAAGGTTACAACTTGAATCTTTAAGGGAAAAACACTCTCATATGATTGAAGAAACCAAAGAACATGAAGATAATTTTAAAAAGTAAATTGACAAGCATGGTACAAAAAAAGACTGGGTGATTATTTTAGACAGGTCTGATTAAAATCACTGTGGGGCTGATATGTATTAAAATTCTCATTTACTATAATACTACAAAGGTCTCAGAGAGATTGTGCCCTCACTTGGATTCCAGCTCCTTCAGGAACAGAGATCTTCCAGGCGCAGTTCAGATAGTTGGCATAAGGCTCTGGGTATCCAGGGGACAGGATGGTGCCCCGGCGTGCAGTTAGCGCACCACCGCAGGGAACTAGAGAGAGAAAGAGACGCACACACACAGAGACAGAGAGAGGGAGGGAGAGATATGAAGAGGAAGAAGGGGGGGAAAAGGAACAGTAGCCACATGACTGAGTTGACACTGAGCCTTGTGAAGTCTACACATGCTAGCACAGAGAAAGGAGTGGGCAGGGGCCACAGCGGGGAACAAAGAGATCGGAGCTTCTCAAAGCTGTGTTGTTCCCATTTATAATTCTTGGCATCAAGTGACCTCAGGGAAGCAAGTCTACAGTAGAGCAAGATCAACATTTCACCTAAAGCAGTCCTCAAGGTTAACGGAGTGTGTATTCACATTAGTTTTCAAAGCCTGAAAAGGGATGTGACTGCGTGTGTGTGTGTGTGTGTGTGTGTGGGGGGTGTTGGTAGGCGGAAGGCATGCAGCTGATAGACTATACACTTTAAAGGATAGAGATAGCTTTATCAATCATGCATGCCTGTCTAGAACAGTTGATGCAGCATGGTTCTACCACTGCAATGGCTCATTACCACAGTGAAAACTAATGTGAAAATATGCAAATTGGGTTATAATGTCGTTCAGATGGATCTCCAGACAGGGATACACTGAATCTAGCTACAGCCTACTGTAGGAGTGCTTAACACTGGAATCCCAAATTCAAAATGACTTTGGCTGAGGACATAGTCCATACTAATCTGTTACAAAGACAAAAAATGGCCTATTTGGTGGAGTATTGTCACAAAGACTATACCATCCCTCCACTCCTATTTGGAACACTACACCTCAAGAGGGATTCAAACGTATTTTGTACAGTCTGTGCCTCCCTCATCAAACTCAATTCATAGACTGTGGCTCCCCAAGGCATTAGTCGCACAGCATGGAGCACAGTCCGCTTTTATGAAATGAATTTTAGCAAAAGTCTTGAAAAACAGGAACTGGGTTGTGTGCACACCATATGATCAATGGTAATAAATCTCAGGCTGGGAAAACTCTAAACAAGAACAACTCCGTCTCAAAGCTAGAGAACACTTGACCACCATCACTGTACGAGAGCCTTTAACATGTACTACCTCACTGAAGCTAGCACTGTGGACCCTGTGCATAGAACGCTTGGTTAAAGTCTTTACGGTCTTTACGGAGGCCATCACTCATAAACTAATAGAAGCACTTGGGGAAAACGTGCTCGGAGCAAAGTGCTATCTCTTTTCGTCATTTATTCTTACTAGAGCTGTAAATTGTATGTGAAAACATAGAGAACACATTTCTCATTACTTACGAGAGGGAAACTGTTGAAACTTAGATGCTCAGTAATTCAGTCTCATCAGTCACAGTCCATAAAAATCACATATTTCATTTCACAAATAATGTGATTTTCTTAATTAAGCTAAACTTGTTCCCATCAGTGCTATGATGAACAGATTTACCAAGTCTCTAAGGTCTCTGCTGAATGCTGAGCTGGAATCTCTGGCTAGTGTATCAGTCTTCCCTCTATATTTCAGAAGTATCTTTTTAAATATATAATTAACTCTCTTCCCCTGAGAAACGCAGTAAAATATGTGCTCGGATGTGGCGGGAGGGTCGGAACAGCTGAGACGTGTGTTTTCCAAACATGGCGTCTCAGTTGCTTTCAAACCCCTGAACACACTGCGGAAAAAGTTGATCCACCCCAAGGATCGGGTCCCCCGGCACAAACAGAGTAACGTAGTGTACGCTGTTAAATGCCAGGAGGACTGCAGTGACTTGTACATCGGGGAGACCAAACAGGCGCTGGCTAAAAGGATGGCGCAACATAGGAGAGCCAACACGTCGGGTCAGGACTCTGCGGTCTACACCCACCTACAGGCTAGTGGCCACTCATTCAAGATGATGATGTTCACATCCTTGATAGGGAGGAACGCTGGTTTGAGAGGGGGGTGAAGGAGGCCATCTACGTTAAGAGGGAACGACCCTCGCTGAATAGGGGGGGTGGCCTGAGAGTACACCTATCGGCGTCTTACAATG
>OMLC01043444.1:0-13284 GCA_900302585.1 Regalecus glesne
GGGAGCAAATTCATTCAACCAGGCAGTCAGTAAGCCAGCTAGCCAGGACAAACAGAGGGAGTCATTGTGGTGTAGCTCATTGTAGTGAACACACCACCACTAAGGCCACCATAAAATCCCCATTGTTGGGAATGAATGGTTGTTCTCATCCTTTTGACATGTGTGATTAGTAAGCTTCTAAAGACCCCCATAAAAGAAAAAGAGTCTTGAAGAGCTTTAGGGAGCACCATTCCTGCACAAGTTGGACTCTAGTTAAATAGAGCACATTGTTTTAGTCTCAGGACATATGATTCTCTCTGATTGACGAAGTTGCAGGGGGACAGTGTCGTGACTGAGGGCCGGGGGGTCTTGATGCATGCGCAGTAATCCAGCCATAGAAATGTGATAGTGGAATCCAGTGTATCGTGATGTTGGAAAGATGGCAATATGCATCAGATCAATGCGGAACTGCGACCATCTTGGAATCGGAAGGTACTTGCTAACTCCTAGCCCAAGTCATAACCCAATGAAATAACCCCAAAGCAGAAAATGACCTAATATTGATCATGACGTCCTCTGGAATGTATGTTTTTCTCTTGTTTTCCTGTTCTAAATGTGTCTAGTTTAGGATGGGAATCATATTTCTCCTCTCCGCAGAGGAGCGCTTCATGGTATATCAGATGCATCCAGTAGCTGAGGATTGTTGGTCTGGTCCCTATGAGAGGAGGCCGTTTTTTTTTTTTTTTTTGCAATGCTCTGCTGGCACAAATGTACGGGCTCACTTTATTTCACGCCACACTAGACAAGCAAACACTGGGACGGGGACACTGAACCACTGAGTGGTGAGTGGGGCTGGCTAGTCTTGCAATGCAGTGCATTTTAGCTCTGTGAATAGCCCTGTCTGCTGCCCAGCATCACTGATCAGCCTTTTGTGTTGCGGGGCGTGAGCTGAATGCTGATCACCATGCTCACCAGCCAGCCGACTGTATCCAGCCAACCAGTCGGCCATTCCTCTTATCAAGTCAGCCAAACAGAAGGGTGGGTATCTGACCGGCTAGACAACACAACCAAGGAAACTGCAGGGTTTATGCAGCCATTGGCAATTTGTTCTTCCCGGTACAGTAATCTGAGGTGCGGCAGAGGCCATCTGACCACTGTAATAGATGGAGCTGCCTGGAAGTCTCCTACTTCCTTTGTCTGCACAAAATTGCCTTCAGACCGAACAGCGAAGGCCGGTTTTGAACACTTTGTGACTCGAGCTAGACAATGGCCATCCCGTAATCGACTCCCCAATCGAAAAGGGATTGATTTACTTTCTGTTCATTCTTTTCTTCTGATTTTCTAATGCAAAAACGAATGTAGCCGCCCATCACTCTTACTCTACATACAAGTCGGAGCATCTTTCCCCGGCCGGGCTTTAAGTTTCGCACTGCCTTCAGTCGATTCCAGGTGTGAGAGCCAATTACAGGAGCTGCCAGTGCAGAGCACAGCCGGGTGATGTATGCTCTGATTATTGCATGCAATAAATCTGTCAACATGTGCCGGGCTGTGGCTAGACAGCAAAGAGCTGCTGGGTCACCCTGTTTTATGTAGGTCTTTCTCTCTCCCTCTCTCTGTCTCTCTCTCCTCTTGCTCCCTCTCCTTCTATCATGCCCTCGAGTCCTTCCCTCCGCCCTCATCTCTCCGATCTGTAACTCTCGGTTTGCATTTCTCACTCTGTCTATCTCCATCCCATTGCCTCATTGGAAAAGTGAAGTGGGCAGTTGGAGGTGAGAGCGTTCCAGTGCGGTGCTGCGGATGGTTTCTGTGAGGGACTCGGTTCACTTCGCGAAGGACGGCATTTAAATAGGAGGCCCCTGAGATTTCCTCTCATCCGCACCCAAGCACCTGTCTTTCCAAAGCAGACCTGCTGCCTGATGACATGTAGGCACATGACCTCTGTAGACAGTCAGTTGATGGAGAAGAAACTGAAGGTCTTCAGCAGAAAAAAAAACTATCGAGGTGGAGGAAGAAGGATAAGCATTGATTAGAGCAAAACAGAACTAGACACCTGGCAATCACTTTCATTCACCCAATCGAGTTAGGTTTTCACATCGGCTCTAAGTGGGAAATTGGACCAATCAGGCTAATCAAATAAACCCGATGCTCCAACAACAATCAGGGACAGGGTCTGTTTCAATACGCTGAGCTAGTCCTCTACTCCTGCTTTCACTCCTGCCTGACCCATGTCTAATGCTGCAGTAGACAACCAGGCTCTGTCTGGGGGGCCTGCTCCGTAGCACTCCTCCTCACAACAGGAGGGTTTTTGTCGGAGCCTGACCTTGCCGGCCACAGGGTAATAAATTTGTTTGATTTGTTCCTCCTCTCGTGTTGTGGGGAGCTCCTCTCTCCCATGGCCGGAGCTCAGTGTTAGGGGACTCTTGTGTTATCTACTCCTCCGCTAAAGATTAACCCGGTCCCATCTAGCTTTTTGTAAGCAGCAGGATTTGGGCTGAAAAGTGTACTGACTCTAGTGGAGGGTTCAGGGACGAGGGCGATCCAAACCAGATGATGGGACCAGTAGGGCAGGATAGAAAGTTCTACCGCACAGATCAGAATCATAGGCTAGCAAGTGGGTGGGCTGGCAGGCTCATCTAAAGCCGTGTTTGAACCTGAGAGGATGTATTGATTAGGTTGCTGGTGTAGACGGTTTTTGGGGTGTGTGTCCCCCTTTGTTCCAGTTGCTCCCTGCAAAGGCGCTCCAATGTGCCTACATCATTATCACTAGTAGATACATGTGAAATTTCTCATCTCATGTGTGAGCTATCATGCAGTTTGAGACCTCTCCCTTCATTGTCTTCATGCACGCTCAGTGATCCACATAAGGGAAGTTGAGCTCCAATGATCGGACTATGGAAAAGTAGTTGACGATGGATGGATGGATGAATGGATGGATGGACGGATGGATGCATGGATGTCTGCTGCACTTGGTCTAAAGCTTCAATGTCCATGGGTGCTTGCAAACTGGCTACAGTGAGAGTGTTCTCTCAACTACAGCCCCTCGTCTGCGGGGGAGTTAGCAAAGGCGTAGCACATCGCTATAACGCTAATAGGCCAAATCCAATGCATGCTGCCATTTCATACGACCATTCACTGCTCACTCTCTTTGTCTCCATAAAGACAACCCCTCAGTGGTCCAACGTCAACATTTTCTTCATAATGTTTTGACGGAGACCCTTTGCTCATTTCCTCAAATCACGTTCTTCATGATTTCCGGTCCCCACACAGAAGATACCACTCAACACCATTTTGGAGGGTCACGGCCATTTGAGTTTCTCCGGACCACAATAGCGAACGGCTTCGTCAAAATGAAGTAGCGCTGACTGTTTCTTTCATTAGCCAAGTTTGGTAATCGGTTCAACTTTGGTGCGGGGTCTGGGTCGAGGGAACAGAAGGCCGGTAACATGTGTGGGTTGGGAGTGAGCTTGTGCAGGGTGCTGCTATTCTCATCCACAAAAGCCTGTACATGGAGGGGCTTTACAAGTGCAGTGCCCCTGCAGGATGAGCCCGGATCACAGTTCACCAGTAGAGAGGCCTTCATCCACTGATGTTTATTGCATGGGGCTTTAAGTGCAGGAAGAGCTTTGGAAAATGCCAGTGGAGCAGAAAAGAGAAGACATCTTTAGTGCTCTGACCCCTTTAGGCGCTGCCTTCTATCTGTGGCATTCAAAACAGCTGTGCCCTGTCCCGCTTTCATGAGGACAGAGGCTGTCTGTATAAATATATAGACAGTGGCCCAGGGAGATGTAGTGTAATGCACTGGGGCCACAGGGGAAATGGCCTACTGGTATTCATGAATGGGATTTTGATAACCTCACACTTTATGGAAGCCTGGTGCAATATATCAATATGGAGGCCACCACATGAAGAAATCTAGAAGCTATACGCTGATAGAAATAAAGATGGTCGATGGAGACCCTGGGAGAAACCAATCCATTCCCCTCCACGCTGTTATGTCACTAACTCTCATGATGAAAACACAGACCGCCAAGGTTCAGTCTGTTCATGGATCTCTCCTATGTAGCAGGTAAAACCTCAACACACATACGTGGCCAGTTGCCAGAAAACGTGTGTACGCACGCGCACAAGGAATAATTACATTAATAAATTACAGCATTCCAGGATGCAGTTCTATGTGATCTCATTAGATCCTATCAAAACAAACCTATGTTTCACATGTGCTTCCCACCCAAACGCACTCCTTATGACTTTCCCATTAGAGCTCCAGTTCCAGAGCTTAATTGGAGGCACATGTAAGCAGACACATAAGAGCGAGCCCACTGACAGTCAAGACTACGCTGAGGCTCTCAGCTCTCAGCGCGAGGGGAGAGGGATGGGGCAATGGAGGGCGGGGGGTATCTTCAGGGGTCAGCGTTGCTTTCCCCATGACAGAGCAAGTTAATCCACCTGATGCCTGATAATGCTGTCTGCTAGTTTGCAGATATCTCAGATAATCTAAACCAATGTTAAGTTGGTGCACATACAGAGTATGAGAGAGGAAATCAGGTTAAGGTACAATGGGATCCTTGTATGCATTCTAACTTAAATGGGATGAGGCAAACTGGGCTTCGGGGGGCTGATGGTTATTATGGTATGTCACAGACCCGGGTCTGAGATGGACTGCGCTGTGCGCTAATGCTCGGTAAACAGTAATGATGCGTGCAGTTGAATGAAGTCTTCAGTTGTACGTGGAGACTGAATGCGTCTTATCAGGTCCATCCCCGTGCCCTGAGGTCGTCTGTTAACATAGGGTAACCTGGATATCTGCTGGGTCGTCCGCTGCTGTTCCTGCCTTTGCGTGAGACTGCAGAGCCCAGTCATCCCATAAACATATCCAAGAGGACCCTAAATAGCCTCCTACGTGTTTTTAAACGTTTAGTCTTCCACATGGTGTCAATTTGCATTTTTGTGAAGGAGCTCATTTAAAATGAGCACGTTTAAAGCTTTACAGCCACCAAATGGCACAAACCGCACTGCCTTAATTGCCAGTGATTTCCTTTTACAGCCTCTTTTTGATTTTCTTAATTATTTTTCCATTTGTAGAAATACACCACTTCTCCACCAGATAAGCGAATACAAAGCAAAATGCTGTTCCTGCTTTAGGATTTTAAACCTTGAGATCCTCTCTGAACAGCTTCCCTGTGAAAAAAAACCCTCAATATTTCTCTTATCACAAATCATTCACTCTCTATTCGCAGATGCTTTCATCTGAAGCGACAGACATTTGAGAGTTAGACACACAGTGCATTGGCCAGGGATTGGACCCTGGTCTCCCACTTGGCAGGCAAACATTCTGTCATTGGACCGCCAACACTCCAAATGGCACAAACTGCACAACCTGAGATGCCAGTGCTTACAGCCACGTTTTGATTTTCTTAATCATTTTCCCATTTGTAAAATGGACAATTTCCACATTAGATATGTGAATACAGATTAAGATGTTGGTTATGCTTTAGGATTTTACACACTTAAGTCAGACGAGCTCTGTGCTGAATATCAGAGGTCTGCATGAGGAAACGTAGGCAACACGAGTGTCACAAAGAACAGATTTCCTATCACACATTGAGGTGATTCTTATTGTTTGGTTTGAACTAATCATTAAGACAGCAGCTATTAAGAGCCCTTTAATATTCGCCTCCTATTCACTGTCCTCATTGCATTGTATTGAATCATGAACCTTGATTCTGCCTTCTTAAAGACATTCTCACGCTAATCTATTAGCGTGAGTCAATACCATTCTCGGGCAGTTGTCCTAAATCCCAGCTGTCATGCTAAATCAAACCACACAATATAATGAAATGCGTATTTTGCGCTATCAGATATGGTTAGAAGGCCTGGCAGACGTCACGGACTTGACTCTGATCATCGTTTCTATCAAAGATTAACACATTTTACACTAGGTTCACAAATCATCTGGCCCACCATTCAACGAAACAGAAAATAATTAAGTCAGAGGTATGCAGATAGCCCACATGATGAGGAGGCCGAACCATTCGTTTTGGCCAATCCTGGGAGGAGGTAAACCAGAAAGGATGGGATGAAGTGAACAGCGATCGATGTGTTTATCTGAGCGCTGCTCTCGCAGGAGCAGGAATCACGCAACTGGAAACATGAGCAGCTGTCCTGGGGGCAAAGCTCGATTGCAAAACAGATAGTGGGGCTGTTTTCTTGTTCTTAATTGGAGAGCATAAATAATCGGTGTCACATGATTCCGCAGGGGGAGATGCTGGGTTGTCTGTTCTCTCTTAAAGCACATCCAAATCATATGTTATAAGGAAATTGAGCAATGGCTTTGGTACCACAAAAAAAACCCTCCTCAGTAGTGAAGCCATGCTGAGGTTCAGTTCAGTTGTTCTGTTGAACTGATGTCAGCACAGAGCAAGCAGGTGTGGTACTGTTGTATTTTGTGCAGAATGTGAAGTCATTAAGGACCACCTGATGATTTGGGGATGTATCAATAAGCCTGACTGGACTTCATCCTTTTATTTGGTTTCATTAAGAAAGTGGTACTGCATAGTGCAGGATCTGCTGAAGAGGCTTCTCTTTTTATAGCAGTTGTATTGTCCTGATATTTAACATGGCTCAATCTGGTGTCCGAGAGAAAAAGAATGCCAATAAACTTGAAATTAGGCACATCTCACGTGGACCAGATAGGCTTTGAACAGAGAATCTACTCTGTTGCCTTCATAATACAGTTTTCAACCAACTGACACCTCAAAAATGCACTTAGTCTTGCTTAGATTATGCTGTTTACCGCAGGCACCACAATGTGCTGCACGGGTACGATAAAAAATAAAGCACATGGATCACTAATTTCAAACAGGGGTCTCTGCTCGGGCAACCCCGGGACTTCATTGTCAAGGCAACCTTTTATGTTTTCCACTTGTATATCCCTGATTAGCAACAGTGTAGCATAGAACCATGTGTTGAAAGGAACATAATTTTGCAGTGGACTGGCATTAATCACAGAAGCCGGCACTTTGTTCTGTTAATTACAACAACCGCGTGTGGCCATCCCGCCAGCGCCGATAAATCAATAACATTTGTGTGAAAAAGATCGGAAAAGAAGCCGGTAAACAACTCCGTCAGATAGGAACTCACGGCATCCCCTTCCTACTATCATGTTCAGAAGACAATCCGCGGCTGCTGGGGATGAGGATGCCGTTACGGCCACATCACGTCTACATGCCTCACTGTGTGCCAGCTGAGTGGTGGAGGGTGCTGCTGGGTGGGGGACCCGGCAGAAGTTTTACAAATTAACAGGGCCTCTAGGATCTTGAAAGCAGTAGGACGGAATTGACTTGACAGAAGGCCTCCTGACATGTGTGTGACGCATCTGAAAGACAGGCCGCTCTTATTGTGGGCTTTTCTTTCACATGTGTTTAGGGATCTGTGGAAGTAAAGTTAGTCACGCTATTGGTGGAGGACACGGAGAGTGAGATAAGTTGGGGTGTAGAAATGCTCGTTGCCATCTCCAGACACCTGGTGACCATTTCTGGGGTCTTTTTCTCAGTCCGAGGAGGTATGACTAAAGCTCAGTGTTCGACACTAAGCCACCAGCTATCTCTACTTGTAACTGGGATTCTCACAGTCTGAGGCGTATATCATCACTTGGCTGCTGAGGATGCAGGACTGAGGTCGACAATGTGTGGTCGAGATGTGTGCCGTGCAAGCATGCACATGGTGTTAATCCTCTGCTTTGCCAGGAAGTAAAAAGCCTTTAAAAAATTCAAACCAAGTTTTGGCAAACGGCACATGGTAAATCAATGCCCCTTACTTTGGACGGATAAAAGGTAGCTCACATTCCTACAACGTGAACCTATGGTGTCTTTAGGCTGAATCTAAAAACAACGTTGGAATTCCTGCTCCTCCTGTGTCCCATGCAGTACATTTGTACCCATCAGCTAATGAACTCGGTAAACTGGCCCAAACAATCAGCCGCTCTTTATGTGAGAGCATCCACACAGACAGAAGGACTTGCACTCATTGCATTTCTGGAATACTTGTTGATGGCATATTGTAGGTGGAGAGAACAAAGCGGAGGGAGTGGGTGCGGAGGGACCAGTTCCTATAAAGACAGGGACAAAGGGCCAGGCAGAGGCTCAGGGCTGCTGACCTGGGCACATGAATAGACCTGACAAAGAGCCATGGAAAAAAAGCACTCTTTAGGCTCTGGATGGAGAGTAAGCTAAACCCACGCCTTTGCCCATGCACAGAAGCATCCGGCTAACGGAGCCGTTGGAGCACAACCTTGTGTGGTCCATTACAGCCTCCGAGTGAGCCCCCTCCTCCGCCAACTCTATGGGAAGACAGATGCCCCCTTACTGATTACCCAAACCCCTAGTACGAATGAGGGAGGGAACAAAGGCCGTATGCCTGTTGAGAGCAAGGGGAGCGGAGGTTGAGGAACTTGCCTGTGTGGGCTTCCTCCTCTTTGGTCGAGGACAATGACACTGACAGGTGTTGGGGGAGGACGGACGCGGGTCAGGATCGAGGACAGAGAGGGGTCAACGTGTGGAGGTGGATGACTCGCTCATAGGAGGAGAGACGCCCCTATTACGTAAAATGGCTTCCTGATGAGAGAGCCACACAGAGGAGCATCCTGTATTCTGAGACGACTTGTTTATTGACCAAACAAACGAAGGAGCCCCACCAAGATGACATCAACGATGTCAAATCTACAAATGGCTTCAAACAAAGATGGTGTCATACGGGAAGTGTCGGGTTATTCATTCCTAGCAGGGCTTGGAATAACAACTGCCGTCATAAAGCTGAGATGTCAACCTTTCCACTATTTCCAGCATGGTGTGATATAGGAACAAGCTGAATACTCGTCCAGCCATGTGTTGGTTTGTCTTGATGTGATCTACCTCTAGCCACTGCAGCTCTTGGATGGTGGGAAACAGATGGAGCTGTGACCTTCATCAGATCAAAAGCTATGGCAACGGCTCCGATCCGTCAGATGCTTCAGATATGGAACTTGTTTCCCCTGATGTGGTCGCCTGCAACTGAGTTTCATCAGAGCAGGATTGGGGATCATGTCTTGCAAGTAGTGTAAAAGTGGTGAAAAGTTTCAGTGGGAGGGGGCCTCTGGTGGCGTAGGGGTTTAAGGCATCTATGTTCGGTTTATTTCTTTGTCATGCAGTTGGGTGTTGAAATCCCAACTTCACTGTTTCCATCCACGGCTGGATAGCCAACGTTAGTGGAGCATAATTGGCTAAGCCTCACATGGGTATAGGGTTAAGGTTGGATAAAATATTCTGAGTTGGCTAGTGTCCCCTTCTGGGTCGTCAAGGCCTCTCTTTTACGTGAAGGGAAAGTACTCTACTTTGTTCTCCTCCGACGGGAAAGGGCTGTGCTTTTCCCGCGACACTGATGTGCAAAATAGCGAGGGCTAGTCATCATTTGACAGAGAGGACTCGCATGCTACAGCTTTCTCCTTGCTGTCGACGTTCTAGAGGGGTATCAAAGAGACTGACCTAGCAGTAGGCAACTTGAGGAATTCGGGTGGGGGAAAAAGGGAGATATATTTCCATTTTCTTTTAGATAAAAAAGAAAAGTTTCAGTTCAGCTAGCTGAAGCTATTTAAAGCTGGATCAACAAGGCTCATGCAACAACCAATCAGGATTTACCTGTCTTTTGATGTCAGGTCACTCTGCAGCTCTAACCCATTCGGTTCTGTTGGGGTTTCATCACCCATTTACAGAACTGTGAGGGATGTCCATCAACATGTACCTCACATAGGGACCTTTTCTGGATAGAATATTTTGTATTCGAGTTAATCTAATGGCCTGTTTTTGGTAGATTTGCAGACTGTGTTTGTTGTTGCAATAACGTTAACAGTAATTCATATTGATTTATAGATCTGTATCGGACATGCTTACTATTTTCAGCGGAAGGTCAGGTTCAGAGCCCATGCGGTGAGAAATGATGATCTAGATGCTGTGGGTTCAATCCCACTGTTGAGCATCAGGAAGGACATATGGCATCACTCTCCCATGCTTTATCTAACTCTGTGTCCACCCCCGCAACGTGGGGACTAATCCATCCATGCATCCATCATCAACCGCTTATCTGAACCCGGGTCACGGAGGTATCAGTTCCAGCAGGGGACCTCAATCTTCTTTTACTGCCCACATCAACCAGCTCTGACTGGGGGGTCCTGAGGTGTTCCCAGGCTAGTGTGGAGATATAATCCCTCCACCTGGTCCTCGGTCTACCCTGTGGTTATTGGTAGCAGCAACGGCCAACGACAGCGAAAGCCAACATTCAAAATGAGCAACTTAAAACACTAATAACCAATAGTAAACAGCCCATTAATGCTACATTCATTTGTTCTGACTATTCACATTGACGGTTGCCCGTAGTTTAGATTGGCCTTGAAATGCTAAGTGTGATAGGTCTAGTTGCATCAACATGATGCAGCTACCTATTCATAACCGCATAACGTCAGCCGTAGCATGTGGCATGCAGCCACTCGCACGCCATCTGCCACAGCTCTTCCCCGTGCCATTACATCCAGGTCAGCCACCAAAAGGGGTCAGGGTGCACAGGATGCCTTTACCAGGGAAACCTTTGCTTTAAGTAATTGCTATCATTGGCTCCTCTCCTTGCTGTTTCAAGGATACAGGATTAGAGATCGAGATAGAAAAAGCAGGAAGCAGAGGACAAATGTCACCCGGTGTCCCAATGTCACTCCCTCGCATTTGTGAGCAGCCAGCCAGCCGGGCAGGCCAGGTCACTTACGCAAGAGGCTTTGAGGGCCGTATTATCTTCTGCTGAGAGCAGACGAACAGAAGAGGTCGGGGTCAGAGAGCAGCAGGTTCACTTGGCTGCTCACATG
This sequence comes from Regalecus glesne, assembly GCA_900302585.1. NCBI lineage: Eukaryota > Metazoa > Chordata > Actinopteri > Lampriformes > Regalecidae > Regalecus > Regalecus glesne. Next base: position 10,862 of record OMLC01043444.1, read on the forward strand.
CAGCAGATCACACCACACCTCTGATGTGTCATTGTGTTTTCTCTGACAGCGGACACATAAAGAACAGGAACACATATACACGCACACTTCAAACGCCACTCAACAGCCTGTCACAAGCCAGTGATTGATGCCAGGAGGCACGGCAGTGGCTTAACACGGCTCCTGTTTCCATTCAGGAGGCCTTGTTTACAACCGGTCCAGATAAGGTCGGTGACCACCGGATCAGTGCGGATGCTTTTAAGATGCAAAGCAACCCACGGGCCTGAAACGGAAAAACCCAGTCTTCAAGTACCCCATGTCCTGCAGCGTTTCCCCATAAACTTTTATAGGTAGGCCTGCTTGTGGTTACCACGCCGATCTGCACTTAAATATGTCCGATTTGGCACATCTGACATAATTTAGAGCTATAATTGGATTTAGTAACTCCATAGGTTGAGCAACTGTAAGTAGGGCTACCTATTCAGGGGGACAGAGGACATCTGCAGGACAGGCCGTACTTTAGAGCTGGGTTAGGAACCCACCCGAAGTAGAAGCTTTATTAAGGTGTCGTCATACATCCATACAGCGACATCATATTACGTGGCTGTGGTGGCTCAGTGGTAGAGCACGTGGTTCGTGGACGGAAGAGCCAAAGGTCGTAAGTTCGATCCTGATCAGGGTCAGGAAGAGCATACGGCTTTAATTCCTCAAGCTCCATCTAAGTCCGCGGCCACTCCCACAACATGGGGACTAATCCTGACATGTAAAACAGACCCCTGCTTCGGGGGACCACGGCAGCTCAGAGGTAGAGTGCGTACTCCGGGAACAGACGAGCCAGAGGCAGTTCAGTCCCAGTCAGACCCAAAGGGTATCAGGAAGAGCATTCGTCCCTAATTCTTGAAGCTTGATCGAAGTCCATCTCCACCCTCTCAACACGGGGACTAATCCTGACATGTAAAATGGACCTGATTGTATTCGAGCGGTGAGCAGACGCAGCGCCCGGGTAGCGGTTTGGGATTCAGTGTCATGCCTACGGACACTTTGACGCACTTTCTGAAGGGACCGGGAATCGAACCATCAATCCTGTGATTACGACACGACTGCCCTACCTCCCGAGCCATGCCGCCCCACTTTAACCGAATGAAACAACTCCTGCTTAATAACTCAGCGAAGGAAATGAAAAAAGCTCTTCGACCCAAGTGACTTGAGTCGCTGGAATGAATGACTCCGCCCGCCACGACAAGCCAATTAACTCTCTCGAGAAAAATGCCCCGGCGACAACATGACAGCATCTTTAGTCATCGGGGTGATCAGATGTGCACAGAAGAGAAGGGCTAATTGTTAGTCAAAGTGCATCTTAATTTCCAAATGGCTAGTAAAATCTGCGGAGCGCCGATGGAGCCATGCTTGCTTAGAGCCATAATTTGGCTGTATTTGTTGCTCAACATTAAACTGTGGTAACCTTCACTGTGGAGGACCCTGTGACCTTTTTTTCTCCCCAGAACATTTCAATTAGTCTGGGATATGCTGTGTGACACCACCTAGACAAGAACCTTTAAACAAATGAAGTGGAGCCAGCTATGGTGAAACACTGCACTCCATCTGTCTGGCCGAAGACGGGGTGATTAGTCCAGCCTTCCTCAGTCTCCTTCGCTCACCGTCACCCCACTCCCATCTGACCGCAGATTAAGAGAGAACATCCAAATATAAACCACAGGGCCAGATCAAAGTTGTTTATGCTTCGCTGGCCAGAAATACCACTCGAAGGTGAAAGTTGCTCTCCGAGCATTTGTCCAAGTAATGAACTGTCATATGTGGTATGCTACCGATATATAATTGGTTTAGAAATCTGGTACGGGTGTGTTTTCAAGCCTCTGGTGCCTCAAAGCCATATTTCACTCACAACTCAAAGCGTGGGCTCAGCGTTTGGAAAAATAAGGTATGGGGGAGATCTATAGTGCGGTCTCTCTGTGTTATTCACTGCTGAGTGATCCGCCACAGCTTTATTTTTATTTGTCACCGCACATTTACCTTTTACATACATACATAACATTTATCCTCTGCACTAACCCGTCCAAGGGGCTCCACAGCTCAGGAGATAGGGGGGTCGTCTTCTAGTAATGGGAAGATTGCCTGGTTTGAAGCCCAGTCCTGAAGATAGCCCGTCGAAGTGTCCTTGAGCAAGAGGCTTACCCACTAAATACCAAGCCCCCTGAGATGGACTAGCAACCTGTCCACCTTTTGCCCAATGGGCACTGGGATGGACTCTAGCATGGCTCTACGACTCCACTTCACAGAAGTGGTTGATGATGGATGGACTTTACCCATCCTATTGTATAGTAGCAATGAGCGGGCACAGCACCTGGGGAGGTGGGTTCAGTCTGCTGCTCAAGGACACTTCGACACACTTTCTGCATGGACCGGGGATCGAACCACCAACCCAG
>OMLC01043445.1:0-11382 GCA_900302585.1 Regalecus glesne
GTGGCTCAGTGGATGTCTGACTGTTGCAGGTTCGATCCCCGGTCCTGCAGAGAAGCGTGTCGAGGTCTCCTTGAGCAAGACACTGTTCCCCTAACTGCTCTGCCCTGTGATAGCCTGGCGACCTATACAGGGTGTACCCCGCCTTTCACCCAATGAGAACGGAGATAGGCTCCAGTTCCCCCGCGACCCGATTTCGGATAAACGGTTGACGATGGATGGATGGATGGATGGATGGATGGGTACAATGAAATTTCTAGTTTTCAATAACACGTGTCAAGTTGTTTTTTTTGATTAAGTCTCCGATTCAATAAATAGATAAATAACTCGTATGTTAAAGCTAGTATCTTTCAGCTCTGAACCGTCATGCAACTAAAGCCAATTCTCCTCTATGAACTGAAAAAATGACATTTGCCCTTTTGTATCATGCCCGTTTGAATCATTATACCTTTTTTTTCCGGAGGTGTTCAATCCATCATCTCTTTCCTACTTCCAGATAGTTGAATGGAACCACAGGGAGGGACTGTGCTCAGCTTTAGAATCCATTTCAGGGTTTTGTTATTTGTTTTAAGACTCTTTGTGAGTTGACCCCTTCCTACACCGCAGATCTCTTGGGCTCCCATCCCACTCCTAAGCCACGTAAATCCCCCACACAGTTTTGCTGTCTATTTATGAGTCTTGGTTCAAGTGTAAGTCTCACCAGGCATGCACTGTTGCTGCCCCAAGGCTGTGGAAAAGAACTATTAGAGCTGTCCTTGTTATCGATTCTTTGATCCCTAACCCACCAAAAATCTCTTCTACCACCTGGCTTTTGGTTGCTCCTGGTCTTCCCTGTGATGTAATTGCCATGTCTGATTTGAGGTTTGCTCTAATTATCGGCACTGATCCTTCAGTCATCATCCTTTTATTGATCTATTTTCTGTGCTATTTATAATGTCTAACATTTTGGTCAGAATTGACTGTTTTCAAGTCAAGTCTATTTTATTTGTGTAGCCGACTATCACGAATTAACAATATACCTCGGTGGACTTTGCATTAACACAGCATCCTGTCCTTAGACCCTCACATTGAATAAGGAATAACCCCCTTAAAACCCCTTTAACAGGGAAAAAAATAGGGCAAAACCTCACGGAGAGCAGCAGAGGAGAGATCTCTCTCCCAAGACAGATACCCGTGCAATGGATGTGGTGTACACCGAATAAGACACAATTCACAGCATACAACATTATCAGAATGACAGAATTATAATTGAATTACATAAGTGAAAAAAATCTCATGGCATGGCTCAGTGGGTAGAGCGGTCGTCCGGTAATCTGAAGGTTGCAGGTTCGATCCCCAGTCCTGCAGAGAACCGTGTTGTGGTGTCCTTGAGCAAGACATTGTACCCCTAACTGCTCTGCCCTGTGATACATTGGCGACCTATACAGGGTGTATCCCTGACTTTTGTCCACGGAGAGCGGAGATAGGCTCCAGTTCCCCCGCAATCCAATTTCAGCTATGTCAAATCTGGACTGATGGACAGAGGGATGATGATCCTTAAAAGAGGTGGGAATAGCAGTAGATAACAACAGTCCAGGCATGATAGTCCAGACCACCATGGTGGCATCGATTACACATCTCCCAGGATCGTCTGAGGTCACATAGATAGAAAATGAGAGAGAGAAAAAAGAAACATCGGGTGACATTCATTCAGCAAGAAAAAAATATTTGAGAGCACTGTTTAGATTAGTCAATATTATATGCTCTAACTATATAATGTTGTTGGCATAGAAACGTACTTGGTAAACTCATTGAGACAGATACCCACTCGCCATACAGTACAGATTATGAATGTATTATAAAGTCAGTATTTGCAATTTAAGGCAAAAAAAAGAGTCTTAAGTTGAGATTTAAAGGAATCAAGACAGTGTGATTGTCTGACGGCAGTGGGCAGGTTATTCCAAAAGAATAGGGTCCGAAAAGAACAGGAACTGCCACCAGCTGACTTTCTTTAAACACGGAGAGAAGTCCTGTATTTTGACAGCGGACAGCGAAAGATGGAATGTATGGCTTAAGGAGATCAGACAGGTTTGATGGGGTAAGCCCATTCAGGATTCTAAAAGTTCGTAGAATTACCTTGAAATTGGGAGATCTCAAGGTGTTTCAAGACCAGTGTGGAGATATAATCCTTCCACATGGTTCTTGGTCTACCCTAGGAACTCCTTCCAACTGGATGTGCCTGGAACACCTCATTTTGAAGGTAACCTCAACTGGCTTCTTTCTTCTTGAAGGAGCAGTCACTCTTGTCTGAGTCCCTCGCAGATAACTAAAATTCTCACCCTATCTCTAAGGATACCAGATACCCTCCTGGAAAAAACCAATTTCAGCTGCTTGTATCCGGAATCTTTTTGTTTTAGGTCATGATGCAACTTTCATGTCCATAAGTGAGAGTAGGAAGAAACATTGACCAGTAAATCGAGAGTTTTGCCATCTGGCTCAGCTCTCTCTTGGTAACAGCAGTTTGATAAAACGAGCACAATACTGCTCCAGCAGCTCCAATTCTCTGGTCCAACTAATGCTCTATCTTCCCCTCACTCGAGGACAAGACCCTGAGATACTTGAACTCCCTCACATGGGGAAGGATCTATTCCCTATTCAGATCGGGCAATCCTATGATTTCCTGCTTAGAACCATGGTCTCAGATTTAGAGGTACTGATCCACATCCTAGTGGCTTCACACTTGGCTGAGAGCTAATCCAGTGAGTGTTGAAGGTCACAAACCAATGATTCAATCAGAACCACATAATGTGCAAAAAAGCAGTAATGTAATTCTAAATCCATCGAACTACAACCCCTCTCTTCCATGACTATGCCTCGAGATCATGCTCATTAATATCACAAACAGGATAGGTGACAAGGAGCAGCCCTGCCGGAGACCAACCCCCACCAGGAAACAGTCTGGCTTGCTATCTAGAACCTGGACACAGCTCTCGCTTTGGGCATAGAGAAATTGGATGGCCCTGAGTAGTGACCCCCTTATCCCATACGCCCACAGCACCTTCCACAAAATATCCCGGGGGACTCGGTCATAAGCCTTCTCCAGATCTACAAAACACATATAGACTGGATGGGCATACTCCCAGCCCCCCTCCAGGATCCTTACAAGCGTAAAGAGCTGGTCTGTTGTTCCACGACCAGGACAGAATCTCCATTGTTCTTCTTTAATCTGTGGTTCAACTATTGGTAGACAGTGATCTAATACATATCAAGCCAAATTCAAGAATTTTATTTAATTGATTTGTAATAGCCGGAACTTTAGAGCTGCCACTAGATTAAATATTAACTGGAATTAGACACCTTGTCTTGTCAGTTGACCATTTTGGAGAACTACACTTTAGATGATATATGTGGTCACACTTTTGATAACATTAGATGTTTGATTGTGTAAATTATCCGTTGCTCCTGCACATATTTCGCTACCACCTGTGTTAGGAATAATAATTAGATTGTGAATCAGATACTGAGGAAGGGAGCGCTTGGGAACAGTGCAGCAGGGACGTGAGACTGTCTCAATGCTGTAGCTATCACACTGATAATCTACATAATGAGAAATTCCCTGACTACACATATTAACTAAGATAGTTGACTCCACAACCACACCAGATGCAAACTTAGCAGGCTTGCTGAATGTTAAGTCTCTAATGTCAAACTAAGCGTGAACAGTTATCTATATTGCTAGATAAAATACTTACCCCTTCCCCAGTAGGGTGAATGCTATCCGCTTTCAGCAAGCAAGGGCAGCCCCAGAACGAAGGCCAGTTATCACCAAAGCTGAATACCTGCTCATTACAATAACAAGCCAGCCAACGGTTCATTGAGGTGAGCGTACTACACATCTCATCGCTATCCCTCACAGGTAATGGATCAGAGACAATTAATCAACGCCGACACATCTTCCTGGCCAACTTAAGCAACCTGGCTAGGATAGCTTTTGTAATGATCAATCGCTTCATCATAACTTTATTGGTGCCGACATAAATAACAATATCGACAAATATGTAATTTTTAGATGAGTGGTCCCTTTTACGTGTAATGATTATTTCATGTTGTGGGGTGGACACGGACCTAGATGGGGCTTGGGGGATCAAGGCTGGATGACCTTCCTGACACCCTGTGGTGGGTTTGAACTTGATGTCTCTGGCTTGTCAGCTCTTGAAGTGTGCGTTCCACCACTCTACCATTCTGGCCCCCAGAGTTGGTTATTGACTTTTTAAAATGTGATATTTAGATAAAATTTCAATCGGAAAAAATGAAAATATTCAATACATGTTTCTTTCTGAAACATGTGGCTATGTATTTCGGCATTATGTGGATATTTGTATTACTCTGAGTTCATTTTTCTTGTTTAAAGCAGCCATATTTTTGATGTCCTAAAGAAACCTTCTGTCACTGATTTTCACTCCGGCTAATGAAGGCCTGACATTGTTCAGGCTGTGTATAAAGGGGTTGATGGTACTCAGGGCAAAAGCACCAATCGACACATTAAAGCATTGTAAATGGTAGACAATTCAAGGGCACTGGGGCAAATACAGACAGAGTGCCTCTTTTTTGATTTGTTGGAGTCCTAACTTATAGGGTTGTATTTTCCTGTTGTCACAATCATGATTTTATTTTCACACACAACTGGATAATACTTGAGAACCTTTTCACCTGGTTGATAGAGGTGAAATTGATGGACTGTGGCATTTCCAACCCCTATGAGAGCAAACCAGTCCCCCTCCATGATCTCACTCTTAGGCTAATACAGCTGCTCCATGGTGGGTTCTCACTCCAAATTTACATCATTTTTTTTTCTGATCAGAGCATCTGCTCTCTGATGGTCAATTCAAGGTTTCTGTGTCTGATGGGGTCCTTATGCTGGCTGGCAGATGTTCATTAGCTGGATAGCCTTTCATCTCAGTAAGAAGAACAATGGTTTGGCATGCTGTCCTACTCTTTCATGAGCTAATATGGCATCAAGTCTGACCTCAAACCAGGCAATAATCCATTCCACATACAACCCTTCATGTTGGCTTGAAGTTTAGTGCTCATTGCCAAAACCTTAACAAACTTCAGGTCAGCAGGGGAAAGAATTAGCTGTATACCACCATGTCGGACCGCTGATGTTTTCAAGGAAAACTTTTAAAAACTATGATTAATATTCACTTGTTTTACCATCTATTATTTGACTTAATCCGATTTCTCAGTTTTCAGATCAATAGATAGACAGACAGACAGACAATTTCATGGATATATCAATACAAGCTCCAGGTTCTTCGTGTAAGAAAATCAGCCTTTTTTCTTTTTTTTTTCTAGTTCTTCCTAAGTCATATTTATACAAACAAGACTTAACCAGTTGTTACTCCACATGCAAACAACTTTATTTTTTCCTCTTGTCCACCCTCTTATTCAGGAGTGGGCTTGCAAGACACGAACACGTTTTTCTTCTTCTGCTGTTTCTTGTTTTTTAGCCTAAATCAACAAAGCAAAATATCCAAACTATTTTATAATGTCCCCGGCTCTAAATGCATTGAGTTGTCCAGTGTTATTTGCACTTCGGCCTCCGGGGCAGCAATGTCAGTGGTGTTGAGGTGGCATGGGGGGGCGGGTTCAGGAAGAAGCTGTGATCATCACCCTGTCACCAGCAGGGACACATTATATGACAATGATATGTGGTGTGATGCACTGACATGTCATCTGTGACGGGAGCATGAAGAGCCCTGGCATTGAAGCTTCAGTTTCTGCCAAAGCCTGCCATATAGCATGGTCTGGAGCGGTGAAGTGTCTGTTAGCTGCAAGCGACTTGTTTGAATAGTCCTCAAGGAGAAGAGGAGAGCAGGAGTGATGTATGTATGTATATATGTATGCATGTGTGCTGTACACGCGAACACACAACACAACACAACTTTTGCGCATAAACGTGCACCACATTGCCTAGTGTATGTTTTCGCTAATCTACTCCTCACCATTGTAATTGAGATGAAGAACAATACATTCACTGGCTTCGCGCTGCATTGCCTCCTTCACAGTCCAAATCCAAATGTCCCCTTGTGGGACTGATAAAGGAAATTATTATTATTATTGTTGTTGTTATATTATACCAGAATAATTTCATCCACTGACCCCAAATACTGGCATGAAGTCGGAAAAATTACCAATGCTACCAGCTAACGTTTAACAAACCAATTAACCCAGCTTTGGCTCGATGTGAGTTTACACCAGTTAGGAGGAGAATGTGTCATGCTTGGCCATTCTGTGTTTGTTCAGATTTGGTTTTTGAAATGACAATGTGGTTTTCACATTTCAATGCATACAACATGTGGTTTGTGCATTTAGACTTTTAAGTCTTGTGAAGGTGGTTTTTGCTGTAATAACTGATATGACTTAACTGGAATTTTTCACTTTTCATTTTGAGTTTTTACTAATAGGACAACACATCTACTATACCATTAAGGACACCACTAGGCTCCAGCTGCCAGCATACCTACAGCGCCTTAAAATACTTCATGAAATATCTTGTATATAATCAGAAAAGCATCTAGCAGAGTGAAATGCTGCATGATTTAGGAAGTGTACAGGAATCCATGTACTTACAGGAACAGCTTACCAGTTCAGTCTGGGCAAGCAGGAACACATTATTGTGTCTGGGTATGTCAGAAGTTGGATGGGTGGGTTTCCGTTGGGTGCTCTGGTTTCCTCCCACCATCAAAAAGGCTTGCATATTAGGGTTAATACTCCTGCCTCTGCCCTTGAGCAAGTCAATAGGCAAAATAGCTGGAGTTGGTCCGTGGATGCTCCAGCTGCTCACTGATGCTATAAGATAGGAAGGGTTAAACAAATGATGTTGTATGCATGCACAATGACATATAAATAAGTTTCTTTCTTTCTAAGAAGATTATCAAAAAAGCTTTTGAAGCCCATATCTGCACTATCGAGTATGGAGCAAATGCAGAGCTACCAGTATGAATATAACATTGATTACTTTTTTGTTTGTGGAGTTCCACCGAGAGGTACCCTTTAGTCAGTAATTTAAATTTCCCTTTTTTTTCCCCTCTCAATGTTGACCCGTTGCCTTGATTTATTGTTTCACCAGGAGTAAACTGACAGAGGACAAACTGCGCTGCCTGGCTTTCAATATTATCAGGTTGGGAATATTTTTTTTCCTTAGTGGCTGCAGTTATTTTCTGCAGGGTTCTCACACATTTTGGCCAATAGTTTTCAATGAGCTTTCCAAGACTTCCCCACAACTTTTATCTTAATTTTCATGAATGAAAGCTATTATTTAGCGCTTCCACCGAAAAGCTGTACTAGCAACATATATATATGATCTATGAGTCAGTCTATGTTTCCCATATGTCACTCTGCTCTTGATACATTTTGCAAACTACATTTCGTACTTGCACTTTTGAAGCTGAATATTGAAACTGAATTTGACTGGCATACTGTTGGTGACGGCTAATGTGAAAGATGGTGCCTTGATCCCGTGTAATCATACAAAAAGAAACCATCACATTGCACATACATGACAGATGTCGAGTTATATGCTAATGTGACATTAGGAAACACTCATATTTAGCCTTTCTTTACCCATTCACTAGGTCTGTATAATGGACATATATCTCCTATGGAATAGAGGTCTCATTGTCATCCGAGGATTTCCATCCATTTGTTTCATGGACGTCAAATCCAGGTTGCAAGAATTCATAACAGAATGAGATTTTGACAACCAAGGAGGGGATGGTGAATGCTGCGGAGAGTGCTGAATTATCCGTTCTCCCGCATTCCATTTAAAACAGTGATGATATGGCCGAATGCTTTCCATTAATGCCAAACATTAGGGTAATTATTGAATCCAACAGAGGTCTTTTTGCCTTTTGAAGCAGTAATGCAGATGGTTGTTTATAAACTGGGCCATATAGTTGCCTGCCAAAATACTGGTAGTCACACCTCTCAAAAGTTACCCATATCTATTAAAAGGCTGTTTGCAGAAAAAATCAGCACCCATGAAGGGGAGGACAACACTGCCGAAACGAAATACCAGGCCTCGTCAAAAGATGGATCGGTTCAACCTGATAAGAAGGTAATTTAGAAATGCTTCGTCACTCAAACGGGTGACATCTTCAGTCTGAGCTGACTCCAGGATCCCCATCCTTAATGAATAATACAGTTGCATGCCAAAGAACGATCGTTGTGATTCCCTTACTGGTATTATTTGAGCATGCATCAAGAAATCTCAGGTGAGACGATGGCAAGCAAAACACAATGGTAGGGATTGTGCTGCAACTGGAGGCTTCGATGGCGGGACCCGGTTTCCCTAGCCCGAATGTCAACTGCTGCTGCCGCTTCCAGACTCAATTGGGCAACCGTGTTACGGGGGAACCGGCGACCGGAGGAGTCCGTGATGAACAGCAAGCCCCCACTACGGCGGGCACTCACTACTGTTAACGACTGGCAGCCGGCCCGTTTCCCGACACACTCAAGTTCCATGGGGGTAGGCACTTCCTGGGTTTGTTGCCAAACTTGGCGTAGTAAAAACATAACCTGAAATTGTCTTGATGCATGCTCAATAATCCAGGTATGGAAAACCGATTCAACTCTTTTTTGTGATAACCCGGAACTCATCGGTGATTTCCATACCTGGATTATTGCGCATGCATCAAGACATAACCCGGAAGTGTTCGTACGCCGGGCCATGGCGGTGGTGGAGACGGTGGATATATTCAACAATAGTGACGCTAGGATGGCGGCAAGTAAGGTCGCAAAACATTCTTCTCCAGGAGAAGAAAAAATGTGTTAGCCACCTTGGCTATCTGAATGAAGTTCTTCACAGCACTGCTCAAGGTTGTTTTCTTAGGGTATGGCGACAGTGATGACCGTGACAAATAGTGGTAGCAGCAACTCTTAATCTAATATTACAATGTTAAAACCTTTCAGTCATATGAACGGATATATACTAACATTTCCAAACAAAACAGCTCTTAGGGCTACATCATGGGACATGGTTTTGCTTTTCTTTTTTAGCCTATGTTTATTAGCATTTGGGAAAGTCAAGTTTGCGGAATTTTGTATTGTAAGTTTCTGTTTACCATTGAAGGCTCTGACGACTATCACTGAATTACTTTGATACTGTTGAAAACATGATGATTAAAGAATCAAGAGCTTTATTGTTATTGTGCAAGTGCAATGAAATTGCAGTTGTACCAGCCTCAAGAGGTGTACGACAGTAATGAAAAGACAGTAGAATTGTAAGCTGTCACATATAAGGGGGCAGTCTAAACGACAAATATAAGAAATACAAAATACAATACACTTCGTGTTATAATTCAACATTTGGGGTACAAAAACATCAGCATAAAAGTTGTAATTTTTTAATGGACCCATTGTATAGATTACTTTTAGTGTATTTTATAAGCCACATTTTATCCTCTGCATTTATTCATCCTATTGTATAGGAACAGCGGGCAGTTGAAGCACCCAGAAAACAGCTAGGAATCAGTGCCTTGCTCAAGGACAACACACCTTCTGAAGGAGCCAGGGATCCAACCACCAGTCTTCCAACTACTAGACAACCCATTCTACCTCCTGAGCTATGCCATCCCTAAGGGTCCAGTAGACAGATGGAGTGGCTTAAAGTGACATGTGAGTAAATATAGCACATGTTGTACATAATAAGTGGTGATGGTACCTCCGTTTCATCAGACTGAGGAAATGTCGAAGTGCATTAGTGCCACAACTTTTAGAAAGAAACTGCTTTTTAGTCTATTTGTATATGTTCAGATGATCTGAAGCACCTACCAGATAGGAGCAGCTGAAAGAGATGGTGTCCAGTGTCTGTAATGTGTTTTATGATGTTCTTAGCTCTCCTCACTCTGCGGATGCCGTGAGGTTCTTCTGATGATGGCAGCTCAATGTGCCAATATTATCCTGCGCTGTTTTGTTTGCACACTGAAGGGATTTATGATCAGATTTAGTGCAGCTGAAGTACCAGGCTGTCGTTCAGTTAGTTAGGATGCTCTCTGGTGCTTTGCGAAGTTGAAAAGCAAAGTTTCGGAGAGACTGGCTCTTCTTTACCTCCTCAGAAAATAAAGGGATTTGTGTACTTTACTCACCACTGCTGAGGTGTTGTCATCCGAGGAGAGGTCCTCTACGATGGTGACTCCCAAGAACTTGAAGCTGAATGCTCTCCACAGGCTCTGTGTTGATGTGGACAGGACTGTCTGGAGTTATAGGGAGTTGTAAAGTGTTTCATTTTCATTTTTTCTTCCAACCAGATTCATGGACATTTATTTACAGTAGACGTCAGACATAATTGTATTCTTAGAAAGCGTATTTCACACTGAATCTCAAAACAGGGTTGCTAACTTTGGGTATCTGGGATGAGTGAGATTTTGATGCCATGACAAGGCTCAAGACTAACAGTGTGCTGTCATCGTGAGGACGATAGAAGATATGTTTGGGATGAATGGAAGGATAGCTTTGGAACAAACATATTTGTATTTATTTATTTTAAACCATTGCTTAACAAAGATAAATTGAACTGAGCACTGACTACAATGGAGCACATTTCTCATACTGTTAGCTGCAAAATTTAATATGAGAGAGGTCCATTCTACGTGTCATGATTAGCCCCCACATTGTCGGGTGGACGTGGAATTTGATAGAACTACGGGAATTAAGGTCAGTTGCCCTGCCTGATGCCCTGTAGGGGGTTCAAACACATGGCATCTGACTCATCAGTTCCCGAATCGTGTGCTCTACCGCGGCCCTACCTACTATAGTTACTATGATGGGTTGCGATTCAGTGTGAGATGTGAAATGCACCTTCAGTATAGTCTATCCCCTGTCACCAACAACTTGGTGGCAGGACCTTGGAAATATGTTGTGCTGGTTAAACAAAGCACAGATGGAGCACCAGGACGTACTGTATTGCCTTCATTGTACACAAGTTGACCACCATAGAAACAGGATTTGTATTCCGGCCTTTTTTCCCCGCTAGCGGGGGTTGACCGGTCCATGGATTCGTCTCCTCCAAGTCATTGACTCTCCATGAATTTTGTTGTGGAGCGAAGTTTTTTTTTATGACCGGATGCCCTTCCAGACGCCAACCCTTTAGTCGCCTCTTACGACACGCAGGGATACGGTGGATGAATTCTGACCCCCATCCACAGAGGGGAGCAGTTAGGGGAACAGTGTCTTGCTCAAGGACACCTCGACACGCTTCTCTGCAGGATCGGGGATCGAACCCGCAACCTTCCGATTGCCAGGCGACCGCTCTACCCACTGAGCCATGCCGCCCCCATTAAGTTGACCACCATAGAACACATTTAAATTGACGTATATGGTGTCGTCATTTGATAGCCTAGGCTA
>OMLC01043448.1:0-14804 GCA_900302585.1 Regalecus glesne
GTGTGTGTGTGTGTGTATATATATATATATATATACACACACATATATATATACACATATATATATTAAAAATTTCTTGAGAAAATGTACATTTTGAGCTGGCCAAAAATGTCTGAGCTCTTGGGTAAAAAGCAACAACATAACATAATGAAATTGCATGTCTGTAAAGTGGAGCAAGAGTTTTACACCCATTTTAAAAGTGTCAAAGGTCACATTGTAGGCTCTAAAATAAATTACTAAGTGGACCACATGTCATAAATTGCAGATGGACATTGTGTCTTCATTTGGGTTCAGCCACAACTGAACCTGTCTTGTGCCAATTACACTGACTCGAGGCAGATGTATCTCCGCCACAAACATACTAAATAAATGCGCAACATAAAATTGAACTGGCACCGGACATCATGCATTCCATTCTGTTCTGAAGAGATTTACGTCATTTGGTTTCTATCATTCAGTTTGCCATCTGTGTGTGCTGGGTGGATTCTTTTTTGTCCTCATAATTCTTCTTTTGATATATTCATAAAGCACCTTGGGTTTCTTTGTCATGTCTGCAAAAGTGTGTTTCTTCCTCCCTTTTGTTCGCTTCTTCCTGACTATTTACCTTCATCCTACCCTGAAATAAACTAAGCCTTAATGGTGAATCTAAAAAGTTGTCCTTTAACATTTAAACCCACTGCACATGTTGTGCATCAGGAAAATCAAGCTTCTGTTACTTCCACCCCTGACCCCCCCCCTCCATTTACACTCCTCCTCCCACTCTCCTTAATTGTCTTCTACATTTCTTTCATGCTCCCTGCTCCAGTTGTTGTCTGTGTGTTTCAGGGCAGGGCAGGTGTGCTGCTAGCAGAGCAGAGGTGCACCATCTGCATCTCATCTATGATAATCAAGCCAACTCCATATCAACTTAGCCTTGCCACATTCCCTTTGCCCGATCGTGTTGCCTGCTTAGTCAGTCCTACGCTTTGAGCCTTTTACATTAAACTGTGTATCGTTAAAGTATTCCTTTTTGTAGTCCTGCTCCCTGTGTTTGTGTAATCCCATCTGCTCTGTCCAGCCCCTGTCTCCGGTTCGTGTCTGTCCCCCTTGGCTTCATGTCTGATACCATCCACCTTGCTTCATCCTGATCCCCCCCCTTCCATTACCTGCTCCACCCCAGCCTGGGTTTCCATGTGGTCTCTGTTGGTACAGCCTCAGTCCCTTACAAATGCACAATCCTGGCAAAAAAAAACTTTATTTCGACACCACTCCTGTCTGAGTTTGTCCATCAGCACGTTAGGTTCGGCTTTGCAGTCATAGGCATAGACTGGCTCCTGGAAGCCCTTTTTCACACTTGCTCAATGAGGGCATCAAGGATGAGGTGGTGTCCTGGAAGAGCCCAGCAGGCTTGATCAGTTAATTGCATTGGCTGTCCGGATTGTCAACTACTTTCAGGAGAGTCGGAGGGAGAAGATGGATATGCTTTCTCCCTCCATACCATCTGCTGCCCCTTCATCTTGTTCTTTTTCACTTATTACCTCCATTCCCGGAGTTTCTCCCTCATCCTGAACCCGTGCAGCTTGACTGGGTCTGCCCTTCCTGGGAGACAACACCAAGAGCTGCCTGGATTCCACTTGGTGTGGCAGGGCCACCCGGCCTTGCATGCTGATGGCTCTTGCAGACTCAGGAACCCAAGGGAACTTTTTAATCCAAGAGGTGGCCACACAGTTGATTGTGAACACTGCTCCCTTCAACCCTGATCTGAGAGCTAACTCTCTAAATGGCCAGCTCCTTGCCCAATGTCCCTGAGAAGACCGTCCCCAGCCTCCTCCATCATCCAGTACCCACTAGGAGAGAATCGATTTCCACCTCATGGACATCCCCATTCTCCCCTTGTTTAGTGTCACTCATGGTTGAAAGTTCACAACCCTTTGATTGACTGGTCTACTGGAAAAGTCAGGTCATTGAGCTCATTTTGACATTTTCACTGTTTGCACTCTGCTCCTGCTCCTTTCAGTTTGTAGTCTCTCCCTGACCCCCTAGATCTTTTCACGGATCCCCCGTGTATATCATGACTTGGCCCCTGTCCAAACACCATGCCCTGTCTCTATTGCCCCACCGGCCCTATGACCGGGCCATCTACCTGCATCATCCCTCTGCTGGATCAAGAGTTCATGGAGAGATACATTCATGATCCCTTGCTGCAGGTGTCATACAACCATCATCCTCTCCTGTGGGTGGAGATCATTTCATTGTTGGCAAAAAAGACAGTTCACTCAGATCATGGATTGACGTTTGTAGGCCAAAGAAAATCACAATAAAATAGTTTGACCTTAAAGCAATACTGCTTTTTTAAAGAAATAAGAAAAAAAAAACTTTATTTGCCATTATACATACATGCAATGAAATGTTTTCTCTGCATTTAATCCATCCTGTTGTATAGGAGCAGAGAGCAGCTGCAGAACCCAGGGACCCACTCCAGTTCTTTATACTATGGCCTTGGTCAGGGACACAGGCAGATGTTAGTAGTAAATGGACTTGTTCTATACATCAGTTTTCTAATCTAACGACAAGTCAAAGTGCTTTACAATGGATGCCACATCTACTGAGCTACATGCCTATCTTTCTGATGGTGGTAGGAAACTGGAGCACCCATACAGACACGGGGAGAACATGTAAACTCCACATGGAGAGGACCTGGGATGTGACCCCAGGACTTTCTCGCTGTGAAGCAATAATGTTAACCACTAGGCCACCGTTCTGTAAATTGCTTCCCTCCATGGAGCCGAAGTGCTAGTAAACTAGATCTCTGGAATGCCTGCCACCTTGTTTGCATTAGAGAAGCATATGAGTGGAAAATAATGCTTCACACATCACTCAGACATTTTGAATATTTAGTAATCCACTTTGATCTAAAGCCCTGTGGGTTTACTAGGCCCTGGTGTATGATATTGCAAGAGGCGTTTCATGCTTATACATTCTAATGATATTTTGATTTATTTCAAGTATGTTGACTCAGAACAATTACGTGTTTGCCAGGTTCTCACCAGCACTTGTTGGAGAAAAAAAATATTTGTCAGAGTAGAAAAATGTAAGTAATGAAAAGTTGATTTATATAGTATTTTTCAAACACATGGTTAGAAAGTACTTTACATAATATCATGAAAAATAAGAGTATATCAATAAAATTAGAATCAAACACGACAGAAAGAAACAGACCAAGCTAAAAACCAACCTTAACAGGTATATAAAAAGGCCTGAAGAGACACATTTTTATAAGCTGCTTAAAATAGTTCAAAGCTTTAGAAAATGTAACGCATATAGGAAGATTTTTTTCTTGATGCATGCTCAATAATCCAGGAAGGGAAATCACAAAAAGAGGTGAATCTGTTCAACTGGATCAGAAGTTTATTGAGAAACGTTTTGTCACTCACCAGGTGACTTCTTCAGTGAAGTGACTGAAGATGTCACCTGGTGAGTGACGAAACGTTTCTCAATAAACTTCTGATCCAGTTGAACAGATTCACCTCTTTTTGTGATATAGGAAGATTATTCCAGAAATTTGGGGCTATAATAATGTTGCAGTCGGAATGTGGGATGGATAAGAAAATTGAAATTGGAAGATTGGAGCGGTCAGGAAGTCAAATGAAGAGTGAGAATACCAGAAATTAACTGGAGCCAAGTTCGTGCAGTGCTTTAAATTTAATCGGCAAGATCTTGTATGTTATTCCGAATTTTACAATAATTCAATGGCAAGATGAAAGAACAGGGGTAGTGTAGGAAATGCGACGAGTTCTAGTGAGTAATCTAGCAGCTGTATTTGGACCAACTGTAAAATATTTAAAGCATCTTGATCGAGACAAGAGTGGAGGGAGTTACAGTAATCTAGACAGGAGAAGATGAAAGTGTGAGTTAATATTTCAAGATCCTTAAAAAACAAAATATATCTGATTTTAGTCATATTTCTTAATCGGTTAAAAAAAAGCAGAATTGGAAAGGTTTAGTAATCTGGTGATCAAACAACATGATCAGGTCAAAGATGATACCAAGATTTTTAGCCATAGCTTTTGATGTTTGAACAAAGTTGACCAATAAACTGATCAACTATAGTGGCAAAGTTCTCGGGACCAATTAAGAGAACTTCATATTGGTCAGGGTTTAGATGTAGGAAATGAAGGGACATCCCGTCATGGAGGGAGGACAGTGGACTTAGGGTACTGGTTTTGGTAGAAACATACATCTGAGTATCATCAGCATAACAGTAGTATAACATGTCTTGAGTGACTAGAAAGGTGACCCTGAGGTAGCATATTACAAAGTCCTTTTTAGAGTATGTCATTGCACAGGGGCAGGTGAACTTCACCAAAGTCACAGCAGTAGCTGAATGACCAATTCTTTTTGGTATTTTGTTATGAATTATAACTCCTTAGCAGACCCACTCATGGCCCATATTTCCACTACTGCAATGCTGTTTTGCTGGACCTGGGAGGCAGAGTCAGCCTTCCAGGAACTGTATTATCATCTCACCACCACTCCAATGGTCACCCTGCTCAACCTCAACTTGACATTTGTGGTGGAGGTGGATGCCTCCGAAACTGGGGTAGGAGCATTTTTTATCTAAGTGCTCTCCTGACAATCACAGACTTCCACTATATATCTTTTTTCTGAGTGCTGTGGTCTGCAGAAAATGACTGAAACTGTGAGCTCCTGGCAGAAAAGATAGCACTGAAGGAGTGGCACCATTGGCTTGAGTGCAGTGGGCCCTGCTTTATTGTTTTGACTGACCGTCTGAACTCTTGGCTAGCCAGGCAGGCCTTATTCTTCATTTGGTTCAATTTCACCCTGCCAGCCAGCCCAGCTCAAGAAACATCAAGGCTGATGCTCTCTTCTGTCAGCTAAACACTGATTACACCAGCCACGAGTCAGCCCATCATGTCCTCTTCTTGCATCATGGCTCCCTTGTCATAGGAACTCCAGTCCTTTATCCTATTGCCTTGCTCAGGGGCACAGACAGTAATATTAACCCTGACATGCATCTCATTTTGATAGTGGGAGGAAACTGAAACACCCAGAGGGAACCCACACAGACACAGGGAGAACATATAAACTCTACACAGAAAGGACCTGGGAAAGGATTCAAACCCAGGGCCATCTTGCTCTGAGGCAGCATTGCTACCCACTGTGCTACCAGTTTTTAATTATCGATCTTCACCATAAGTCAGAGAATGCTACACTTGATCTTTGTCCAAAGTCAGAAAAGGGATCTTCCCAAGCTTCTTCATTTTTTTCCCCATTCCCTTTGCTCTACTTTCTCTTCGTGTTGTCTGTGTGGGTTCAGGACTAGAGGCAGCCATGCTGCAGGGAGAGCAGAAGTCCACCACCTGCATGTCATCAACAGTAATCAAGCCAACACCATATCAACCCAGTCTTGCCACATGCACCTTGCCAGATGGTAGTGCCCTGCTTAGTCTGTCCTATGCTTATAGCCTTTTACATCACAATTTGTCTTGTTCAGGAAGGGCATCCAGCCTTAATCCCCCAAATTCCCTTTAGGTCCATGTCCACCCCCACAGTGTGGGGACTTATCACGTCATATAAAGATGGACCCTTTAAAGTATTCATGACCTCATCCCGCTTCCATCAAGAGGCAAAATGTGGGAAGTCGATGTATAGATTTTAAATTTGGCTAACGTATTCAATAGGAACTGTAAACAATATGCATGTGAGCTAGAGATGAACATACACAAAAAATATTAAATTCCATGGGAACTCCATTTGTATTCTTGTATGTATGGGTTAGGGTTGATATATTGTTTTTTTTTATTGATTGACTTTTGAACATGAAATAATGAAATAAAATATGCACTCAAGGAATACAAGACAAATAGAAATAACAGTGAGCATATTTTACAAACTCTCTAGCAAAACGAATGACAATCGGATGAAGTTGAGAACTTTTCTGGTCCTACCCCATTTTGATATATTATCAAGCAAATCCCTCACAATACATAAAGATCTTGAATTGTTGAACAAGATGTGACTGGTGGTACAGTAACAAAAACAAAATGGAGAGCCACAGATTTATGACATAATGATGCATCCAGTGTTTTAAAGCTATGATCAGAGTTCAGTAATATCAGAGTTTGTGGTTATTTGTAATGTGACAGGGTGCTGGCAAGAGTGAAAGGGATGGTTTACAGGATGGCAGTGAGACCAACTACGTATGTAGTATGGTTTGGAGATAGTGACACTGACAACAATACAGGAGGTGGAGCTGGAGGTGGCAGAGTTGAAGATGTTGAGATTTACATTGGGAGTGATGAAGAAGGACAAGATGGGAGCAGATTAGAGGCATGGCTCAGGTTGGAAGGTTTGGAGACAATGCAAGAAGCAAGATTAAGATGGTTTAGGCATGTTTTCAGGAGAGATACTGGATATGTTAGGAGAAGGATGCTCAATATGGAGCTGCCAGGCAAGAAGACACAAGGGAGACCAAAGAGGAGGTTTATGGATGTGGTGAGGGAGGACATGCAGGTGGCTGGTGATGTGACAGGGAGATACAGAGGACAGGGAGAGATGGAGAATGACGATTGGCTGTTGGACGGAGAACTGCAGCTTACTGTCAACAATGATGGGAAGAAATGAACGGGCTTGTAGATTGGTTTTCATCCATCCGTCCCTGTGATAGCAAACTAAGCAAATTAAGCTTCATTGATTTCAAGTTCACGTAGCGTACACCATACACACATAAAAGTACTCAAATGATAGAAGCTTATCATGTCCCCCACAGGACATCATCATAAGACGTCGCTGGTTTCTTACAAATTAGTAAAAGCATAACAGCCTTTGCATCTGGGATGAGAACAGGTCTCTAGAAATTGGATCCATGCACGTATCTCTTCAAGATGACCATTTTGTATGTAGTTATGTAGGTAGTTGCTGTGTTGAGTTTGCATGTTCTCTTTGTGTGTGTGTGGGTTTACTGCAGGTTCTCTGGTTTCCTCCCACCATCAAAAAGACATGCACTTTAGGGTTAATACTTTTTATCGTGCCCCTGAGCGAGGCAATAGGAAGAGGAGCTGGAGTTGGTCCTCGGATGCTGCAGCTGCTCACTGCTCCTATACAATAGGATGGGTTAAATTCAGAGAGTAAATATCATTGTATGTACAACAACAAATAAATAATCCAGCTACAATTCTGGATCAGTCCTGATTCATCCCAGGTCCAGATAACCCGGTCTTGAAACATTACTCGGAGAGGAAAGGAAAGCCACTTTATCTGGTCATTGTATTTTTTTTACAATAAAATAGGGCCTCTGTATTTAAGCCATCGTGTTGTACAGGAGCAATAGGCAGCTGAAGTGCCAATGCAGGGAGCAGTTAGGAGACACTTAAACTCACCTTCTGAAGGAGCAGGGGATTGAACCAATAATCTGGCAATTACTGGATGACCGGCTCTACCTCCTGAGCTATGCTGCCCCTGTAACCAATTCTAACTGGACCAATTCCAATGTAAATCAGGACTGTACCACTTGGAAGGCACTGGGGCTCCTGAGTTTGTTGCAACATATCAGTGTTATATAGGGAGACGAACGGACAGAGAGCCTACATGTGACCGACTCCATCAGCTGCCTCAAGGCAGAATTTTGTTAGCCTACAGTAATCAGCCTGAAACATTGGCATCGAACCAAGATTTCTCCTGATCCTCTCAATTACCAATAGGCCACTCCTATCCATAGTGACAGGAAAAACGAATAACTGCAAGCTTGTCAACGCCTGGCTTATTAGAATTGCTTCTCTTTTGAATACTTTTTTTTTTTTAGAATAAGGGCAAGTTTTAAAATTGCTTTATCATCAAGTATTAAACACCATGTATTGGAATTGTGCACACAGCAAGCCCCAATTCAGGGCTGTTCAGAGAGCTTTTGAGGGGCAGGGGCTCAAAAGGAAAAAAAATGGGGCATGTGGGACGAAGTTTGTTAACATATGTAAACTTTATTTGTTCACATTGTTTTACGTTCACATATAATTTTATACTATATCGGAAATTTAAATGGTCACTCAAAGGGGATTTTGGGGTATTCAGGGCAAAGGGGCAGGGGCTCATGCCCCCCTAGCTCCCCCCTCTGTACTTGCCTGGCCCTACTTGTAGCATTTCTTGAACACCAACAATTAATATCATGTGTACGATATGCTTAAAATCAGATAATAAAATACGACTTTTTCCTCTTCACTGTTTTGCCTTGGCCCAATGAAAAGATGGGCAGTTTATAATTACTGTTATAACTGTCACAGACAAATATAGGGGGTCACTGCATCTGTTGTTGGGGATGAAAGATTTAGCGTTTTGTAACTCATTTATTTTAACACCATTCTCAAAGTGAACTGCTATGAGAAACCGAGAAACAACATCTACATGTCTAAGTTGTACATGTGTGTAACCAGTCAAACGGGTCTTGCATAGGTAGAGATGATAAGACTTCAAGGCTATGAGCTTCTATATTAACCCTTGTGCCAGATTTAATGGGAGCTTCATAAACAAGGGAATTAGAATTGGGGCAAAGTTCAGAAACACTCGAACATTCGCTTATACTTAATTCCAGTGATGTCACATTTGCTATACTTAACTTATACTTAACTCCACTGATGTCACAATTACTTTACTTATATACTTACTTTATACTTAGCTCCAGTCTATCACACATTTTTGACAAGTGCTTTAAGGCACCGTGAACGAAGAAGATTCAGTCCTTCTGTCACACCTGTCAATAATTACATTATGCCAATGTAAGCTTTATCATTATATAATTATCGTATCGATGCAAATTCAGAAACTCCCTTTCAAGAAATTAGGGTACATACTTTACTTCTGTAAGTGAACTTTTTGAAAAAGGGGAAGAAGTTTTATTCATTTGTCGCTGTACAGGGAAAAACTCCAGTTCTTTCTTTCTATTGCCTTGCTCAGGGGCACAGATATTAACAGGTATTAACCCTAACATCCTTCTTTTTTTTTTTTTATGGTAGAAAGAACCCGGAGCACCCGGAGGAAACACACACAGATATGGGGGGAACATGTAAACTCCACACAGAAGGGACTTGGCTGTGAGGCGGCAGTCCTTTGCCCACAGTTTGTGTGTACAGTTTGTGTGTATTACACATATTAAAGGTGGTGATATACAGGATGAAACAGAACCTCAGCCTATGGAAAGATAAGATAAATTCAAGTGGGGATTGAAAGGTCATCCAGGGTGTCGACTTTGCGGTGAACTTGGAGTCAGCGTGCACTTAGTGTCCGAAAATGGAATACACTTGTCTCAGGCCCTTTCTCGGGGTCAAAGGTCACATGGGTTAATTCAAGTAGCCCAGGCAGATCGACCTGTATGTCTGGCTTGGTGTCTGAGAACTTAACATGATGTTGAAACCTTTGGAACCCTTTTCAAGTCTTCCAATTAAACAGAAGGAGTGTAAAGTTTTATTTGCCCTGGAAATGATAGGATTTGAGTAAGGTAAAAATTCAGGCTTGTCACAGATTCAAACCCACCATGGGGCATCAGGAAGGGCATCCAACCTCAATCCCCCAAGCTCTATCTAAGTCCATGTCCACCCCCACAACATAGGGACTAATCATGGCACGTAAAACTGACCTTTCAGTATACACTAACCATTAGACTAATGTTAGATGTATAATTCTTGTTAACAACCCAGTCAGGGATCTAGCAGGGAGACAGGCCCTCAGGATGGATAATCCACAGTTGGAAAAACTCCAACTCTGGGGCAGTGAGTGCACTTTTCTTAGCAAAGGGTAAGAGATCTAATCTCGCCCAGGCCTCTGTCCATTGCATCATTTATGAAACAAAGCGTCGGTGATCGGATGCTTTTTATAGTTAACCTTTTTTTTTTATATGGGCCCAAAATATTTGCAATATGAAAAATATCGATAAACCCATTTTTTAAGGAAATTTTATATTGTTGTTTTGAAAAATGATTTGCTACAAAAAAAAAGAAAAAATGCTTCGCTATTTAGAGATTCTTTCCTCACTCTTCTTGGTGTGCTGCTCTCAATCCAAGTGTATTCTGTGTCGGAGGAAACCCGGAGAGAGTTCTACTTGTACCAATCAATAGATCACCAGTTCAAAACGTAGAGGTACTCTTTAGCAAGGCACTTAACTCCTAACTTCTGTGGTTGATGTGGTTTAGAAGACAGTGGTTGTAGCCTGCCAGGCAGCTCTCCGATGTAAGTGGAAAAGAGCATTCATGCTCAATCAGGTTTATTTCCATCAGTTGAAAACGTGTGTAATTTGGAAAGTAAAGCTTAAAATTGAATTCTGAATAACTTGTCCAAATAGTTATAGTCTTCAATCCTGCATGAGATTAAACAGGTGAATGAGCGGATGTCAAAAATAACACCTTTATTGTTGTTTAAATTCCTATGTGCCTGCCTTAACTGGTATTGTCTCACCAGGAACAAGGAGTGCCTTACCAGTGTGTCTGCAAGATTATTTTTGTGTGTACTGTAACTTGCAAGCCGGAAACGTAAAAACAAGCATCTTCATATTTCAAAAGGATATTTGAAAACATGTTGCATACAAAAGGCCAAACAATGACTTTAATAGACACATGAAACCTTGTGTTCTCTAAAAAACGAAGACATTTCATGCCGTGATTAAATGATATTGCCAAGTGGAAGCATGATCAGCGAAAAGATCTTGCGAAAATCCATTTATATGCTTGGAATGTTTAGGTCACTGATTTTAACCAAAGTAAAGTTTGATTTGATTTGAAATGCTAGTACTGTATGACAAATGTTCAAGTGATCTCTATCTAGTGCTCAAAATACTGTGATCCAAGGAGGCACTTAGAGCCGTAAAATGTGAAAAGAGCAAGGAGGCATTCAGTAGATACCTAGAACTGAAAGAGCTATTTTGTCATAATAACATATCTAAAATACATTATTATTATTATTATTATTATTATTATTATTATTATGTTGTTATTTTTGTTGTTTTGAAGTCTGTAAGTTCAGCAACCACTGAGCCTTGTTGGATATCAGATGTGGGAAAAACATAGCATTTACTCTCCCTCAGGACCAGTGTCATGCTTCAGTCTTTTCTTTGTTGTTTTCATGTTGAGAAGCCAGACAGACACCCCAAGCATGCAAAAGTTTCATTTGTCTGGTGCTAACCTCTCCTCTTTTATCAGTCACCATGAAAATGAACATTAGTATGACAATTCATTTCAGCAGTGTTATTATTGAATCCATCATCACCTCCTCCATCATTGTTTCGCTACGATCAGCCACCAAGGATACATGGGACAAGAAGCACGTCTGCCTCCCTGTTTTTTACCGTCCTGTCCGGAGTTTTAAAATCTCCTGCATTTTTCCTGTCATGGAGCTCTACCTCAGATTAAAAAATATACACATGTACTTATATCCCCCTGTCATTATCACAGCCTGAGGCCATGTAACTACACAGAAAACAGCATGATCCATGGGACTCTTTCTGCTGCCACTACCCCCTAAACCACAGTCCTCACTCTGACTACAAACCCCCTCCCCTTCGTCTGTTCTCCCATCCTCCCATTTTCGGGAAACCCAAGGTTGGCCCCTATGCCCCTAGGTTACCCGTTCTCCTTTGTCAGATATGAGCCATTTTCTTGCTTGACTCGTGAGCAAGCTAACTTTAGTCCGAAGGAAGTTTTGACATACAGTGCACACATTTTCCATGCAACTCTTTCAAAATAACACAACTTTGTTGACTATTGATGAAAACAATGACACTGCTGATCTGTCTGGGTGTCCTGCACATGACTGGTAGACTGCCACGGATCCAGCTGAGCACAGTATTGCATCATGGATTTTGGGGGGTGACTTGTATAAATGCAGCTCCAAAGAATACATCCACACAACTGTGTCTACTGATAAGTTGGCATTTCAAATCCACCAGTCTAAGCTTCATTTAAGTTACCAATTCCAAATTTGGTGTGTATGCATTAACTTTTCTGCAACACTGAACTGAAGAACCCCTGCTCCCCAATTTACATGCTACAACAGGGATAATGTGATGGTGTAAAATCTTATTCTGCTCACAACAATTATGAAACTATCTTATGTGAAGTGATGTGAATGGCGCTACAGTGTGAGGTTACACTGGGCCATTTTCCAAATGGTTGGTATGATGTTGGGGCGGCATGGCTCAGTGGGTAGAGCGGTCGCCTAGCGATCGGAAGGTTGCAGGTTTGAAGAGAAGAGTGTCGAGGTGTCCTTGAGCAAGACACTGTTCCCCTACCTGCTCTGCCCTGTGATAGACTGGTGACCTATACAGGGTGTACCCCGCCTTTCACCCAATGAGAACGGAGATAGGCTCCAGTTCTCCCGCGACCCGATTTCAGATAAAGCGGTCGACGATGGATGGATGGATGGATGGATGGATGGATGGATGGATGGATGGATGGATGGATGGATGGATGGATGGATGGATGGATGGATGGTATGATGTTGGGATAATTCCCAACTGTGACTAATATAGCCTATATAGGCATTCCCTAGAAATAAGACATTAAAAAAAACCTCCAGAGCTATGGTATTCATGCCATGGTAGTCCTATCTGCAAATAACTAAAGAACATAGACTTGGAATTTTTGAGCGGATTCTTCTTTCAGCTTGTTGGCTATTTCTCAGGGGTCACTCGAGCAGATTTTACATTCTCCGCTGGTACCTGTGAGGGTACAGCACCAATGGTGATCATTCTTAAACCCTGGTCTTGACCAATCCCGTATGGACTCTCGACTGCTATGGCCAAGTTAGGACAATTCTTGAACAGATTGGACAATTGAAAGACAGTGCAGATAACGAGGCTGATTTTAGCGAGTAGAACCTGTACATGAATCCATGTGGCTCGTAATCAAAGTGCATGTTTGATTGAGAGCAATTGTATGATTAGCTAGTTTCTCATCTGACGATTGCTTGAATTTACTTCACAAGTTCACAGTTTGCTTATTTCACTGGTAATCAGAGCTTCGCACGTGACGCGGAATGATACCCTGGAAGTTGAAAGGGCACGTTATTATTTGCAGCCTGTCCTTTTTTTTAGATGCCAGGAAAATATGTTCCGTCTTACAGATGAAATGTTGATGATCATCTATCTCTAAATAACTCATGGATCTGATGAGAAATATCATTTAACTAATAGCACTATGTGACGGCATCTTGCTATTGGTCATCCAAAGGATGCTCAAAATATTCCGTCTTCGTTGCCCCATGGAAAAAATTCCTTTCATCAGAGATGACCGGATGACTAGACAGAGCCAGACTGAAGTTCATCATCTGGTGAGAGGAAAAGACCATTGGATGCAATCTAATACCCACCTTCCAGGACCTGTATGACCTCAAGGTTCAGGAGGATTGTAAAAGATCATAGCTGACCGGTCACACCCTGGTCACCACATATGTTATATGCTCTCCCCTCTGCAAAGAAACTCTGGATGACCAAAGGAAAAACAACCAGACATATAGAGAGTTTTCCCTCCAGGCAATGGGCCAAAACAATACCAGAAACTACCCTATTATTACTTTTGTACACAACTTCTGCATTCGACTGCTAGAATCGAGCCCCTTTACTATAGGTTTGGAGTCACATGATAATCCGCTCCCATACCCACCTCATAATTATCCTTTCTTTCATGTGTTGCGTATGTATATTTGAAATGACACTCTTGGTGATGTCATATTCGCGGTAACCTTGTTCCGACTTTTGGTGATGAGCTGTGTCTATAAAACAATTGTATGCTTACTATACTAAGTCTACATGCCTATACTGTACTACCGTACAATTACCTTTATCTGTATTGCATTAGTACCTACCCTACAGCTTATAATGTCAACGCTGCTGACATTTATCTGTTTCTATACCCTTAGCTGTGTGGGTGTGTGTGTGTGTGTGTGTGTGTCTGTGTGTGTGTGTGTATGTGTGCACTCGTATTGTTTTGCAGGAAAAGTCTGCTGCTTGTAAAAAAACCAGAATAAGCACGTATATCAGCTTCTTCCATTGTCCGCAAAACAGTGAGTAGAACAGAAGAGTTGTCTTTATTTATTCTATACCATCCCCTTTATATGTTGATCCCAGGCTAAGTAGGCCAATGCTGTCTAGCTGCGACCAACAGGCTATTTTCTTCCTCCTTTCCCGGTTTCCCTGCATGCACACAGGCCTTTAGGCAACGCTGACACTTTTTTTTTTCTTCCCCTCCTTTTGCTTTTTTTTTTTTACTTCTTCACATCAGAACAGATCAGTAGCATCGTTCACTGCAGATATCAGCAGCTTGTTTATCAGCCTATGGTCCTTGTTTCACATGTTCAGTCCGACCCAAACGTTAATTAGCCTGCATAAAGGCTATTCACTATGCCCCCTCCCTCTCTCACGCGCACACACACACACACACATGCACCATTTGTTGAAATGACATCAATGCATAGCAGCAGGAGCATGCATCCTTAAAGCTGCTCCTCCACCCTCCTGAAAGGTGGGACTGCGACACGCGGGCCGTGCTGTCGGTCTGTAACAGAGTTCACAGACTGATCAGCGGCGGGATTACAGTGAGCATAAAAGCTTCAAAGGCAGCAGATTTAGAAGAAAGGTTTACAGCAGTTACAATTAGCGCATAACTGTGTGCAGAGTCTCTTGTGTGCGACTGCTCGGGCCATTATCAGGTGAATTTCAAATGTAATCAGAGAGAGGTGAGACGGTGTGGGATTATAGGTGAGGGCAGTGTAGCTAAGGAGATTCGCACCCCAGAATAGAACTTAATCTACACTAAATGTGTTCACAAAGA
>OMLC01043449.1:0-14122 GCA_900302585.1 Regalecus glesne
TGGGGGGTGGGGGGGTTCAGCCTTGCCAGGTTTACTCTTGTTAAGTGATCATGACTCCATGTCGACACATTGGCATGTTTACCTTGAGGGTGAGGAGCATGGAGAGGAACTTGCGTTTGTCTCCAATCAGCATGACATTGCTGAGGATTGGTGTCATGGCCTTAACCATGTCCTCAATTGGTACCGGAGGGATGTTTTCTCCACCGGCTGTGATGATCAGCTCTGTCCGAGAGGGGACAAGCATTAAAGCCTAATCTGTAACTTGTGCTAATGGGCTATACAAACACATTTGACTGGACTTAAAAGTCTTTGAGACTCTGCATGTTTCTTTTCCCATTGCTCATCCATTTAAGCCCTCTTTAGCAGAGTCGTGGGCTTTCTGTCCTGTTGGGTTCGGTAATCCTTAAAGTTGTATCAAGTTATCAACATATCTGCCCAACGTCCCTCAGACTGTGGCTCAGCATCCTTCTGCAGAGCTTTGAGGTGATTGATTTATCAGAAAAAGTACAAATTCTGACATGGGCGCTGATGATGTTCTATCCTTTTGCAATAAAGGACTTTTCTCACATTGATGGGCTGATGAGCCATACCTTTGATCCTCCCTGTGATGTACAGGTAGTCGTTTTTGTCATGCTTGCCCAGATCCCCAGAGTGCAGC
Organism: Regalecus glesne; assembly: GCA_900302585.1. Lineage (NCBI taxonomy): Eukaryota > Metazoa > Chordata > Actinopteri > Lampriformes > Regalecidae > Regalecus > Regalecus glesne. The sequence goes on from OMLC01043449.1 coordinate 659, forward strand.
CAGCCCTCTTGGTCCAGGGCCTCCGCCGTCTTGTCTGGCATGTTCAGGTAGCCCATGAAGACGTGCCGCCCCCAGAAACAGATCTCTCCATTCCCATCTGCATCTGGCTTGTCCAGCTTGGTCTTACAGCCCGTCAGCACCTTCCCACAGCTGGACAGAGGTAAAAGACAGTTCAACCTTATGTCCAATCACATCTTCATCCGCTTTTAACCAGCTGCTCAAGTTACACGTTTACATGTGGAGCAGTCTAGCAAAGAAGTAAAACTCCAGTATTTCCATATATTCACATCGTGCATTCATCCAAGTCAGCTTGTCCCAGAGTCCTTTACTACATACCTCATGATTTGGTAAGCGTTGGTCCGGGAGACAGTGTGTGGGCCAGAGCTCTCACTCATGCCATACAGCTCATAAAGGGGGATGTTGAGGCTCATGAAATACTCCAGGGTCTCTTTGGTGATGGGGGCAGCGCCTGTGTAGCAGTTCTTGCAGCGGTCCAGGCCCAGCGCTAAGCGCACCTTCTTGAAAACCAGGTTGTTACACAGCGTGAACCCCCAAGGCACCTGTTGATCCCTGTCAGTCGAAACAAACACCCCCCGGAAGAGAAGGATGCTCTTTAGAAGGTATGCAGTAGAATTTAATCACATCTTTGGGCAAAGACAGCTCACAGAGAGAAGTGGCACCTGCAGTGATAATATCGTGTTTTGTGATAAGCAACATACCAAATACCGACATACTCTAATGTCTAGATGTCACTGTCGCAATGCAAACACACGGTTCTCCAAGAATGGTAACCATGTAACCAAACTGGCTCATAATGAGGGCTCGGGAGACAGTGAGTGGCACAGTAAGGAGACCGGATGGTTCTGCACCACAGAGTGACGCCACAGGTCACTGTCAGTACTCAGGAAGTACTGAACTCACTGTAACACAGACTGATTTGGGAGAAATAGATGTTCATTCTTCTCCACCAGTGGAGAAGAATGAACAAAATAGCCTTCGCTGACGAGGCAAGCATCTTTTTTTAAGCCTGTGTTTTGATATTTTCCTCCTTTATTTGAAAGGATAGTCGTGAGAGAGAGAGAGAGAGACAGGAAGGCCGGGGATCGACATGCAGCAAAGGGCCTGAGTCCGATTTGACCCCGGGCCACTCGGCTTTACACATAAACGTATGTGTAAAACGTATGTGCCCTACCTGGTGAGCAACCAAGACACCCCGAGCACCTTTTCATTCAGCGAGATGACTTGCTAAATTCTGTCCAACATTTCTGCTGGTAAATCCAACAAGATTTCTCACCCATTCATGGCACTGAGGTTATATTGCAGACCTATGGACTTGGCCCAGTCTGCCACTCTCTTCCTCATCGGAGACGCCTTGGCGCCTACAGCTTTCATCTTCTCCTGCATCTTTTCCCACACCCGAGGGACCCCCAGAAAAGCAGTGGGCCGAGCCTCCTTCAGAGTGGTCCCTAAAGAACCCTGGGAAACACATAAACGAATCATTTGACTTGATCAGCTGAGCAACTCAATGCATTAAGTAATGCATTGAACGAGGTCATTAAGTCATCAAACTTCCCTGAATCTGTCAGATCTTGTCATGTTATGTCGTGTCACATCGTGATTTCTCTGCAGCTCAGAGCTGGGTGCAGATCTCTGATCCAACCAAGCAGTTGCACACCTGAGTCTGCCAGTCAAGGTCCTTAGCAAACACTATCGGCGTGTAACTCCTTGGTTTGGAACAAAGACCTGCACCCACACCAGCCCTTTTCTAGATCATGGTGCCTACCTCTGGTCCAGTGTGATACTCTTAAGGATTGAATGGTGAATGGACCTGCTCTTCTATAGCGCTTTTCTAATCTAGCGACTACTCAAAGTACTTAACAATGAATGCCTCACATTTACAGAGCCCTGTGGCGGGACGCCAACCCGCTATGCCTGACTTGAAGACACATGCTCTACCACTGAGCCATGGTGGCTCATGCTATGAACGACACCATTCTATATAACACACTATTAACACTGTGTATTCAAAGAACAAGTAAATGGCTCTGACCTTAAGAGCATCTGGGTCAGCGAAGTAAGTGGTCCCACCATATCTCATACAGAGCCATATGTCGTTTATCTGTGCTGCAACATGGCTGAGGGGCAGGTAGCTGACCACCACCTCCTCACCAGGAACCAACTGGGCCATCATGCCTGCTGCGTTGGCTGTCCAGGTGATCTGAACAGAAGAAAATACAAGAGTCTTTCAAATATGAGGCTAACCCTTCAGTTAAACTTTGTAGTGATTTACTCCAGGGTGTTCCAATAAGTGATACCTGTCGAGTACAGGTGGTTTTCACCATGCCTTGTCTTGGTTATACAATCTATTTGCCTGATAGATGGAAATGTGTTGATGTCCAGAGTGATGGTTCCTGCTGGCTGTCAAGGAGTACCACAAGGCTCCATTCTTAGCACTGGTCTTTTCTATTTACTTTAAGAGCCTTATACATTCTATTGAAGGGGTTTGAAGGGGGGGGTTGGAGAGGCCATTTATGTTAGGAGGGAATGACCATCCCTGAATAGGGGTGGGGGCCTGAGAGGACATCTGTCGTCTTCTTACAATGCAGTGATTGCAAATATTCTCAATCCCCTGTGACTAGTACTCATTACCACTGAATGTCCAATCAATGACCACTTGCACATGAACCCATACTCACTTGTGTGGCATCACTGAATAGTTTATAAGGGTGGAGATGCTGCAGTCAGCTCAGACTGAAGATGTCCCCTGTTTGAGTGACAAAACGTTTCTGAATACACTTCTCTTCCAGTTGGACCGATTCACCTTCTTTGTGGTTCTCTTCCCTGGATTATTGAGCATGCATCAAGACGAATTCCGAATTCCTCCAACACCATTTCCCTGATTCACCAAAGAGCCTACCAAGTAACTTCCATCCCCTATCATGAACTGTGAGTCACATGCATGGTCGTGTTATTTGTTGTGTCTAGTTTTTGGCCCACTTTATCTTCCTCTATGATACTTCTCCACCTTTACCTTTGTTTAGCATTGGTCATTTAATCTATTTCATGCAATTTGCCTCAATCTCCTGCATAAAATTATGGAGGAGGAAGACAAATGCTAATCAAGGGCTAAGTTACTCACATTGTCGTGACTTAACATGACTCCTTTAGGGTTGCCAGTGGTTCCAGATGTGTAGATAAGGGAACAGCACTCGTTGGCCCTGAGACTGTCGATCACAGTGTTCAGCTGCTCGTCAGGCACCTCCTCTCCCAGCTTCATGAAATCGGCCCACTACAGATATGAAGATTATGGATATGGAGGTATGGAGCGATATGGAGATTAAGCTGATAAAGGAGAACTTTGACCTTGACTGATCTGTATTGAAAAGCATCATTATCATCATTGCTATAGCTCCAAAGGGCTGTTACAAATTTATGAACTTCGTAGATAACAACGTAAAAGTTAAAGAGCAAGTACAACAACAGTTAACAAGTAATGAAAATGCATGATGTCATGATTACAACTGATATAATACAGAAATTAACAGAGAGGCAATGTGCCAAAGTATTTTCATGGTGAGTTTGTGTATTCCCATTCTGTCTTTATCATTTACGTCCACCTCTTCCCCAGATATCTTTCTTTCCTTTGGCATTGTGAACGTACTGTATACAGGTTTGGTAGCTTCTGCTGCAACTCGTCTTTGTACTGAACAATGGCCTTCAGATGAGGAAGCTGATCTTTAATCTGAGAGGAGAGACAAATAACAGAGAGGCCATTATGATTCATCCATACACTGACAGATGGAAGTGAGTGCAGTGAAGCATATAGAATAAAATGACCCGACATGGCATGGGAGGGTGGAAGGTGGAGATAAGGGGAGCAGAGGGAGGGGAGGTGGCTGTGCTGTAAAAGGTTTCATTTCACAGAACCTCAAAGATTTGATCTTTCATTTGAAAAGAAGGATCTGGAAGGAAATGTTTGCTCCACATGGGAGTGTTTACTTTGTTATTTGGTTCAGCGGCAAGTTCGCTGTGAAATAATGATCGATGGACGTTCACCAGTCAGTGCTTATAGCAAACCCATCATTCCCACTGACATTTGACATGGACAACCCATTGAGAGCAAGAGAGATCACAAAGAAAGTCTCTGTGCAGGAGGCAAAAAGCCAAATTAGGCCTTTGAAAGATGAGAGACATACTCAGTGGTAATCCCACGTAATGAACATTTCTCTAGTAGGAAACAGAGCAACATGAAGAAACCCAGAACAAGGGAGCATTGACCAAAGTCGGACTATTACCCTAGTAGAAGTCCTCCTCTTGGAACAGGACTATTCACTCACAGGTCACAGAGGATGGGTTACAGCCACTGATAGCACCAGGAGTCGTGCAACCCTTGCAACCACTATCTACCCGTCTCAAGGTCCAATTCACAAAAGATATTCTGTGAATGACATCACAGCACTTGTCCTTGTTTAGTGTCTGACTGTCATTGTCCACGGGGCAAAATATAACGCCCACTGCTGCCGGGATCCCTGGAGGGTCTGGGCGCTAAGGTGAAGAAGCTAACCATCTTCACCACGTTGGGCTGTTAGCACTTGTGTTGCACAGTCAGGCTCACTTACATTGACGGTCAATTCTGTGCTAAATGTGTTCATTTGACCTAATGTGAATACATGTAAATAGCACCAGAGGCTGTTTGCTTGTCAATGTAGGCCCCGTACCAGTCCACCCTGAGGGCAGCCTGTCACCTGTGTGGTAAAACTGACTGGAACAGGCTCCGCCCCCATGACCAGCTCAATTTCCCCGTGAACACGTCATGTCACAGACTGTGTGAAGAGTGGGGCTTCATACCTGCAGGATTTTGACAAGCTGTTTGTGATTCTCCACAATCAGGAGGTTGGCGTCACAGTTAGCAGCCACATACTGACAAGCCTCCGGGGAGTTGGTGGTGTAGATCCCTGTGACCAGACCTCTGTGGAACAAACAGGATGTGAAGAGATGCTGATTACAGGAGAGTGAGATGAGATGCAATGAACTGTGCAGCAGCAAGAGGACTTAGAAAACGTGTAACAGTGGAGATATGAACAGTGCTATGGACACCAATCAACTTCATAGGAATAACCTGATTCATGAACTATACGATGTAAATAGTGAGAAAAGACACTCTTTGGAGTCAGCATCCTCTCTTTCATAGAGCTGAGCTGACAGGGAGTCAAGTCCTGAGAGAGGCCTGTTTTAGTGTCGCCATCAGTGCCCATTGTGTGGGGGTGGACCTGGACTCAGATGGAGCTTGGGGGGTTAAGGATGGAGGTCAGCTCACAGTGGGTTCGAACCCACAGCCTCACCAGTTCCTGAGGCATGCGCTCTACTGCTAACCGCTCTTCCCTAGGCAGGGAACCAATACTATCAATATAAAATAAATGATCAATAACTCAACAATCCTGTCTACCAGCCAACATCTGTGAAGAGCAGGGTCACAAAAGGTCACGAGTAAAAACAAAAAGGGCGAAACAGCCTAAAAAGCAGGAGTAGGAGGAGGAAATCCTGATCAACATAAAACAGAATAGCACAAAAGTGTGGGACTAAGAGGCTGGAAACTAGAGTTGTTCAAATAAGCCTTGATCTGAGGAGTAGCACACAGTCCTGGGGGTAGTGGAGATGCAGTACCACAGGCTTCATATCACATGTTAGCCCGAACTAGTGGTTAGTTCAGTTAGCGTCCATGCACCAGCCAATCCAGTGACCGAGCAAGCAAACGTCTGTTTGTTCACCCATCCAGTGAGACAGAGAAACATGCACCTCGCTGGTATACAGTCACATCCTTGTACAGCTCGTCCCAAAGGGGGCTGCTGCTCCTCACAGGCAGCACCAAGGCAGTGTTTACAGTGTACAGAAGAGATGACAAGACACACACACACACACCATGAAGTCAAGTGTCAAGATCATGTTTTGTTCTCATATATCTGCACACAAATCACCACTGTTATCTGGAGACTTCAGGGTGTCTGTCTCATTCTCTCTGTCTCTCTCTCTGTCTCTCATTTCTTGTGTTTCTTCACTGTCCTTGTCACTAAAGGTAAAAAGACCCTAAGATTGTGACATGTCATCCTATCCTGCCATCCATATAAAGAAAGGCAGCAGCAGCAGGTCAAGGCCAAATAGCTGCCTGTGTTTACTTAAATGCCTCAATTGTCCTAAAACAACATATTGAAATTCCTCCCTTGTAGGCCAGAGGAGACCTGGAGACAGGCTGGAGACCTGGAGACAGGCTGGAGACCTGGAGACAGGCTGGAGACCTGGAGACAGCCTGGAAACCTGGAGACAGGCTGGAGACCTGAAGACAGCCTGGAGACCTGGAGACAGGCTGGAGACCTGAAGACAGGCTAGAGACCTGGAGACAGGCTAGAGACCTGGAGACAGGCTAGAGACCTGAAGACAGGCTAGAGACCTGGAGACAGACTGGAGACCTGGAGACAGACTGGAGACCTGGAGACAGCCTGGAGACAGGCTAGAGACCTGGAGACAGGCTGGAGACCTGGAGACAGGCTGGAGACCTGGAGACAGGCTGGAGACCTGAAGACAGGCTAGAGACCTGGAGACAGGCTAGAGACCTGAAGACAGGCTGGAGACCTGGAGACAGGCTGGAGACCTGGAGACAGCCTGGAGACCTGGAGACAGGCTAGAGACCTGGAGACAGGCTGGAGACCTGAAGACAGCCTGGAGATCTGGAGACAGGCTAGAGACCTGAAGACAGGCTAGAGACCTGGAGACAGGCTAGAGACCTGAAGACAGCCTGGAGACCTGGAGACAGGCTAGAGACCTGGAGACAGGCTGGAGACCTGGAGACAGGCTGAAGACCTGGAAACAGGCTGGAGACCTGGAGACAGGCTGGAGACCTGAAGACAGCCTGGAGACCTGGAGACAGGCTGGAGACCTGAAGACAGGCTAGAGACCTGGAGACAGGCTGGAGACCTGAAGACAGGCTGGAGACCTGGAGACAGGCTAGAGACCTGGAGACAGGCTAGAGACCTGGAGACAGGCTGGAGACCTGGAGACAGGCTAGAGACCTGGAGACAGGCTGTGTCCCGTGTATGTCAGTACCCCACCAGCTCCATCAGGATTCTTATCTCACTGAATTACAGTTGCCTCAAATGTAATCTTACCCTGCCAGGATGCAGCCAACGTCTGCGATGAACCACTCGGGGGAGTTGAAGCCCAGAATGCCCACGCCATTGAACCGCTCCAGCCCAAGCTGAAACAACACACAAGCTCTGTTGGTACCTCAGAATGTTGAGATGTAAAGAGACCGCGACAGGACGTCCTGGCTTACTTTTGACCTGCATCGCTTTGGGGTGCTAGCCTGACTTGGCCGAGCGTGGCAGAGAAACAGGAGATGTAACACTAGCCCTGACACCCATGCATTTGAACTAGATTAGCTTTCAGCGGGCCATTTGTGTCCCGAGCAGGGAACCACAATGAGAGATAAAGGAAGTCCTGCCGCACTATGAAAACAGTCCATAATACCTCCGTTGGACCGACGGTATCGGGATACCCGGGAGTAGATCTCCTACCACGCTGTGTATGAAAATGTCCTGCTCTGACAGACATGACCATCAGACGGCAGCTTTGGGACGTCATGTGTTACAGAAAAACACCCCACACCAACACTTTACATGAGTTTGAACAAGTTGCCGAGGAAACAGACCTTGAGGAAACTCTTGGCGGCAGCTCGGCATTCCTCATAGTACTGTGTCCAGGTCAAGGTGACCCACTGACCCTCCTTCTTGAAGGCCAGGGCTGCGTGGTCTCCCCAGCCACTCACGGTCTCCAGGAACATCTGGTGGATGGTGATGGGAGTCTCGGACCCGGGCCCAGACCCCTCTATCCTCAGCTTGACGGCTGCATCTCTGCAGGTGCTCCACAGCTGCTCAGCAGGGGCCAGAGTCGCCGTGACAGGCAGCTGGACCGGCTTGTGCTCATCTGTTGGGGGACAACAAGGACAGTTGTATTTTCCTGCCATCGGTAACGGCTCAAAACTCAGAGGTCCACCGCGGATTTAAAGAGACGAATGAGAAAAGGCGGGCAGGTTTCAGCAACGATGAGAGTCAGGACACGACCATCTCCCGCGGACCACTGTGAGTGTGCGTTCACAACCACTCGACTAAGAGCGGTAGCAGTTTGTGAGAGGCTGCTTTGAGAGCAGGGTCGGCTTCGGGTTACCAAACAGGAAAAACAGGACGCGAGATTCCTCTCATCACAGGAATTTACCTACCAACCAATCAGGTTGCATCAAGGAGTCTGGCAGGGAGCCAAACAGTAAATGGAAGCATTATATATGAAGAGTTATTAGACATGAATGACCACACACATGTCAACACTGTGTTTGTTAGCAAAGCAGATTTCCTCTCTGAGCATGTCCCATTCCAAACTACAGTCCGAAGCCTGGCCTGTTCTTCAGGAGCCCTGCCAGCTGTAATGTGGAGTCCTGCACACTGTCCTGTCAAGGATGATGGACATGTTTTCTCATTCACTCCACTTTGGAGTTTCCACTCACGGTCAGTCTGTTCCTCCATATTAACCTTCGTTTAGCGAGTCCTTCAAGTTGCTAGAGCTGTTTTATCAAATTCAAAGTCATGGGGGTGTGAAGCTCATTTCCAGCAGGCGGTCTGGGCCGTCTGCCGAGGTAATCACAGGACCACGCTGACAAAATCAGCCCCTCTTCATTCATAGCTACGGACAAGTCAGTCTCCAATTCACTTGACATGTGGATAATTGGACCAGTGGCGTTCCAGGAGATAACGCACGTGCACATGGTGAGAACTCAAGCTTCTGACACGGTCAGTGTTAATGACAGTTATCCTGTTGAGCCCCTTCTCTCACCAGTCGGGTCAAAGTCTCTCTCTGAAGATCGACATCAGGCTCTTACCTGGGCAGAGGCCTCCGGGGAGCCCACCAAGCTCCGCAGGGTTGGCTGATGGTTCGGTACTGTTGGACGGGGCTGGTACCGCCAGAGAGTCCGCAGAGGTCTGCTGGCTGTCTGGAGCTGGTGTACCGTCTTCATGAGCCGTGTGTGTTTCCTCTGGGTGTGAATGGCCAGTGCAGTTCTGTGTAACCTCTAGCGGTGAGTTGTCAGGCCCTGGGATTGTGTCTCCGTGGGAGGCCAGGGTCTGCTTGTGTGAGGGTTCAGAGCCCAGTGGACTCAGTGCCTTCTGGGTGGTGATACTGAGAAAGCATATGGAGAAATTATGAATGAACCCCGATGCACTTGAAAATTGGCTGTGCTAATCCATAGCAGGAAAATATGTAAAATAAGAATTGGTGATATTTTATAATCAGGATAATTCATATCTCCTTTCAAGACTAGTCTCCAGTTTCTGTCCTATCGGTTTAGATGAAACGCCTGCGATCACATTCAATCTCGGCAGATAAACACTGAGTGAAGAACTAATAGTGAAGTTACAGTACTGATGACTTTCTATTTCGGACATTTCTCACATACCTCTCAGCATCTCTGTCCAGGACTGAGATCCCGTTGCTGACAACAGATTCCTCTCGATCAGACATCTCTTGGTGGCTTTGATAAGAGGAGAACATGTTATGAATAGACTATCAGGTACGGGCCAAGAGAAATTAAGAGCTGAATTACCCCGAGGCTTCTGAAAGTGCTCATTACATATCTGAATCCAAGGCTGCTGAAAATGCGACCCCATGGTCATTTATACCAGACAGATGTGTGGAGGTTATTTCAACATGTCAGTCAGGGGCAGTGATCATGGACAGCGCTGGTGGGGATGTTGAAAGTGTGGACACTTTGCCAGAGGGAGTTGTGTCATCTTTGTCTGTACTAAGCTGTTACCCCACACACACACACACACAAATACCCCTACCCAATCAGTGTTAATTTCATCGTGTCATAACGTTTTAAATAGGCTATCCTGAAGAAAATTAATATCATCAACGCAAAAGAAGCTTATGTAGCCAACCTGCTAACGTTTACTTTAGCATCTCTGGTGTATTCTCTGCACCGTCGAGCTTTATTACCTCTTATTTCCATCTGTACGCTGTCAATCCTTGTGTGTGTGTGTATCTGAAGATAGTTGTGTTGTCATTCTGTGAGGAGTAGCTCTGAAAGCTATGAAAATTAAGCTTAATTCCACCCACATGGCCGCTAAACTGACTCGATTTCTGAAGAAAAGGTCTGAAATTCCAAAGTTTTCCACCTATCAGTCATGGGACACTGCGCCACCCAGTGTATTTATGCTGCAACTGCCCGAGTCAGAACCAGTTAGACGTGACCGTCCATCGGGTGTCTATTTATCATTTCTCCTGCTGATGTTATCTTTGATAGATTATTCCTTCAGTTTAACTCGATTGAAGCAAAAAGCTAAATCAATAACTTATACGCAGTGAAAAGTTATTTTATGTCATCCAATTTGAGAAAGGTAAATTCGTTAAACCCTCTCCGCCAATCAGACTATCGATCTAGCTATCAGATAATCAATACAGCTATCAGAATATATATCTAAATACCAGATGATCTAAAAAAACGGACTCCTGGCTTTGAAGAGAAAAGTTCGGCTAATATTTCTCTATGGGTAAAGTTCATCCCAAAGACAACACCACAGCGGCGACAGGAGCCAGAGGAGACGGGGTCTCAGCCCAGCGCCATGCTGACGTTACTAGCCCCCCCCTCCACCACCACCACCACCAGAAGAAGCCTGGCTCTGACGTCATCCCTGACCCTTATTCGCGGTGCACCGCTCTCAGGCAGAAGACGCGCTGCAGAAACTAAAATCAAACGCACATCCGAAATCAGTCCTGCCGAGTCGCTAAACTCGAGTTCCAAAGCATCAAATGTAAACGAGACGCGGGGTGGGCCTCTGTCTTCAAGTCTCAGCAACTGGACTTGACATGTTTGCGTTCTCTGCTGTGTCAGAGCGTTTTAAGTGGAAACGAGTCCCGTCGCCGTGAACCTGCCAGGTGGGTGAGAGCAGCTCCGCCTCTGTTGACTAAACACATGAAGCAGACCCACATCCAAACCTGCTCCGGAGCCCGGCTGCGGGCCCCCCCCCGTGTCTCTCAGGGTCTTCCAGTGAGGCCTACATCGTCTTTACCTCTTTAGCCCACATGGCAGAGACGCCGTACAGAGATGAGGAGATCCACATGTTGTTTTAGCGACACTCGTCTCCTCAGTGAGCAAGTAGATCCTCCTCAACAGATTTGACCTGACATAGCGTGTGGTCGTGACCCCTGACAGAGGAGCCCCCACATGTCCTTTCACATGTAGGGGCTGCGGCACAGCAACACCTCACCTCAAGGTGACTTTAGTCTGGCATGGCAGAGCCAGTTTAGTTAGCTGGCTGGTCCAAGTCCCCGTCCCCTCACTGCATCCATCCACACATCCCTTATGCAAAGAGGTGACATGACACAGACACATGAGCTGCTTACCTTGAGCAGGGAGAGATCACATCCAAGAGTCAGGGAGCAGTCAGGTGCAGTGGCCCTGTGAGACCCCCGGAGCGGACCAGCCTACAGGGGGGCGTGTAGCGGAGCAGCGGACTTACATAAGGGTTGCCGAGTTAAAGATCCACAGACAGACTTGACCGCAGGTTACCTCCCCAAGAGTGCCAGAGAGCAATGACTGGTTGAGTTTGGTTTCAACCGGCGTCTCCTCTCCTCCAGCTGGACTGTCTTAAGCCTCCAGAGGCTGCTGCATTATGAAGCCAATGTCTGTACCATGAGGCCGGAGCAGAAAACACAACCACGAGGCCTGTGGATGGATCCCTCAGCCTCAGGGGCAAGAGACGAGACTGTGACCTACAACCCAGTTTTCACTCCATGCCAACTGGCACAGCCGCCCTGACAAAGCCAGGCATAGCATCAGATCTCACCTAACCACAGCGCTGCTACTCCCTGACATGCCCACACACACACACACACACACACACACACCACTTTACCGCCAGCTCCACCTGATAAGGCTCCGCTGAGCCCTCGGTGAAGGAGGCGGACATTGTTTTCTCAGTAAATACAGGTGAAAGTTCAACCCAGCTCTCAAATATCCCACTGTGACATCCAACACAGGGACCAAGGTCATGACGCCAAACCAGCCATTCAGACCGGTGCGTGGCGAAGGCCTCTGGCTGTTATCTGGCAGATGACAGCCTCTTAAGGTGGTGCTGGATGGTTGGTGTATTCATCAGCAGTTCTACTGGAGACACTTAGTCATTCTCACAGGAGGAGGTTTGACTTCACCTTTTGTATAGAGCCTGACATACAGGGAGCACATGTACCCACACACACAGGGACCCTGTGAGCCTGGGGGGGGTCACTGAGGTGTTTAAATGACAACCTCATGGTACATTTAATACACCAGAACAAATGACACGTGTTGAACTAACTCAGAGTGGCTCCTACACATCTGACCTCTGTCATGTCACCATTGCCTTTGACTGGATTTATGACCTACTTTGACCCTTGCTAACCCTGTAAGTGGATCTTCACCACTTTCTTTACTTCAGTTTATTACTTTCAATCAGTCTTTCACGTTTCTTCTCAGGTTACTCGGTTAGGTGAGGCCTTTTACTGCCTCACCTAAAGCACCTCGAGCTGCGTCTCTGTATGAAATGTGCCACTCCCTGTGTCTCCGCAGTGTTTTAAGATCAGGGCAGTGGATTTGAAAACACAACAATAGACGGTTTACAGGTCAAGACTGTGCCTTTATTTGAATTTAACTTAATGCAGAACTATTCCTGTACATCTGAGAGTTCAACAGCATTTGTACATCGACATATTACAACCAGGTACACAGCCAATTTTATTTGACAGCAACTAAATTTTCAGCATAATCTAATTTAATCTACGTATTTCTCCAATCGGAATTTGCAGAAGAATTTTCTTTGATATCCTATTATGTCACATCTCTGGCAGAATAACCCTCTATCAACGCCAACTGTGATACAGGCAAATATACCCACAGAATGACAGAATAAACACAAAATAAAAATCCAGTTGTGCAAGCACACAGGCACACACACACACACACACACACACACATACACACACACAGGCAGAGTAAACCATTATCCAGGAGGCCAGTTCATTTGTCTGCCCCCCAAGACGTGGATGTGAAGATGGTAGACTGACTGGGCGCCGTTCTGTCCGTCGTTGATGACTGCAGGAGGTTCAAACACAGACGGGTAGAAACAAGTGTGAATGAATAGTTTGTACATAAGGAGAATTTACCAGCTGCTAGCTGCTCCATAACGTCAGCGGTGTAACTTACCCACTCGGTAACCATCCCTGAGAGACTCTTTCTTTGCCACATTTTTGGCTACAACCAGAAGGTGTCCTAGAAGCTGACGGTTGTCCCCCGAAAAAACAATGAAAAAAGAAGAAAGCTAGGATCATAATCAGTATGATTGGTCGAGTAAATCTGCACATAGCACATTGACTGTGATGCGTTTC
>OMLC01043452.1:0-14019 GCA_900302585.1 Regalecus glesne
CATGGAAACCCCTGCACTGCTTGTAGGGAACAATAGTCTTGCATAATGCATACCCAATCTATAGCAGCTTTAGACCAGCAAGCACCATATAGCACTTAGACAATGTAACACAGTCTGGCTGGAATACAATGCCCTTGAAGTTGATTTCCCCTATTGCTTTTCTCTGTGATTCGTTTCACTGACACCTATTGTCATTCCGACTCCTCTTAGATCTGCGAAAGGACTGATCTTTGTGGAATGAACTTACTAGCGTGCCAGGTCCAGAGAACGCATACCTTCACACATTCATCTCTAATGACTAGTAGACATGTTTCTTTTACTGTGGATAGGAGACTAACACCCAACTTTGCTAATCTGAACCTCATTGGAAGGTAGTTTGGGCAAATGTCTTGAATGTGTGAATGACCTGGATGACAAATAACAGGAAAAGAATTCTAAAATGCTATGCATGCACAAGAAAACAGCATGTGGTTGGTAGTCTGATTAATAGCATGCCACTTGTGTTCTGAAACAATTCATTCATACATGTTTGCTTAACCAATGACTTTAGAAGTCTTAGGTTTGATATGAACATAGTGATATATGTTCTTTGGTGTGTCGAAACAGCACAACCTGGCACTTTAAGTTTACCTTGAACTGGAGGAATCTATAATATTATTTCCTGTAATTAACAGCCTAACAATTGCTATGATAATTATGTGTATGGCATTAACCCCTCCTATCTGTTACTATGGGTCTGTTACAACTTGGTCTTCCCTGTTGCTCATCCTTTTTCTGAAAAGGAAGATCGTTAACACACACCACACTCACACACACACATACACACACACACACACACTCCCAGAGTTAGTGACTACTTGACCACTGTGTGTGCCCCCCTGTCTCTCCCAACTGTTCATCAGCCTGCTGTCTGTCAGCTTCGATCCTGAGGGGAAATGAGGACCAAAGCTTCAGAGGACAAAGGGGATAGATTAGGATGGCCTCCACTGGGAGATAATGAGGAAGACTGGCTTCTCCTCACCAATTGGAGGGGGGTGCTCTATAGAGATACAATAGATAGAAGGGAGGTGACAAGGTCAGAGCCATAAATTGTGATGTGTGCGTCTTTCGCAGATTCGTGTGGCTGTGTGTACACACATGCTTTCTTTCTTGATGTGTGCACGTGAACACGGTGTTCTTTTTTCCCCCTTTTGATCGATGTCTGGTGAACTGGTATGGCTCAAGTTCCTCATACATTTTTGCGTCTCCACATGAGTGACAGATATACTTTCACTCACATTAGCTCTTTAAAGGGAGTCGTGGAGCTAGACTGGCATTTCACAGCTTGTCTATCTACCTTTTGAGCACCCTCCATTCATGGTGTCATAGCTCATTGTGATTTGTGCCCACAACTCCTCTCCATTAATAATATACACTCTCTGCCACTCTACCACTGGTAACAGATAGCCAACCGAATACCCCCTGGTGAAATATTGTCTCCTCCCTTCTTTATCTTCACACCTTGCCAAGAAAAATGGGCCACATCTCAATATTTTCACGTACTTTCTCCCTTCTCAACCTTTAAATTGCAGTGATGGGCTTTTGAATGTTTGGAGTCAACACCACCACTAACGGTTTATTTTCAATATCAATAACCCTGATGGCTTTGGAAACAAAATTTTGTCTCAGATTGCAGATATATGCACAAATATTACTGAGCTGATGATCTAGCTTTCAAGGAGATTGAGCAGTATGAATACTCATTCTGATTCGGTTTTTATTAGTATATCATAATCAGGAAAGGGTATTAGAGAGGAGCAGGACAGTCCAGACATGAGTATCTTAATCACTCCTCCATCTCTGAGTACTCAGGCATAGAATTTTGACAATAACAAGTTACAATGTTAGACTTTGATATAGCAGACACTTTTAGACAAAGCACAAGTGAGGATATAGTCAAGAGTCAATGGATGCACTACCCCATGGCTAAGCTTTCGGGTGGTGCATACATTGTGCATACTTTAAAAAAGGTTTAATTCATGTCACATAAAACCACTAAATAATGATATGCATCACTGTTAAGCATTTTGAGAAGATCTTTACAATGATATGTTAGTTAAACTTTATCATTTACCATTGGAATTGAATTGATTCCTTTACCGAGATTCCCTATACTGGGAGCAACTAGCATCAGCTGCAGAACAGCACTACCTTGGGAAGTTGAGGTGAAGTTCTTAAGGGCACAATGGCTGCAGCTGTAATCCTGATGCAAGCACATCTCTGGCTGTCAGCCAAGGTTAAACCAGGACTACCCAGCAAGTCCTGGGATTTAAGTCAAGGAGTGGATGGTTACTGTCTTGTTTATCCTTACTGCTCCAAGCTTGTAGCACTCGGGTACCCCCCAGGTGGTCTCTCTAGTCCAAATAACAACCAGACCTGACTGGTTTCAAAATCCAGACTAGATCAGGCACATTCAAATGTGTATAGTTACAGAGCAGCTGTTTCAAACTCAAACTTTATGCTTACTAAATCCATAGAGAGCAAATCCACAATCATTCTTATTACGAGTTTGTGTGAAGATAAAGGGGGCTTTTCTATTTTCAGAGATCTACCATACTAGTCACTTTTCAGCTATAAGATTAATAAAATGATCAATGCAATTGTAAAATGACTGTATGGCATCAGTGCTGCTTTGAGATTACGTGAGCGGACAGAATCTCACTCCCTTGTGACAGAATCTCACTCCCTCACATGTAGTAGATTGTAAATAATTGAGTTGTGAACAAAGATTTCCCTAAAATTCATATTTGCTGATGCTGAGACAAAATTTATTTCCGAGTAATTCTCAATTGCTCTCAAAAGTGGGCTCCATTTTTTCTTGTGTAAATAATGTCAGAAGTGTCTGCCTCACTGAAAACAAACCTGCTCCAGATGTTCGGTCAGTCCTGGTGGACCTACCGACTTTCACAGATGCGGTTAATTGTCTGGAGGAACAGCTGTGTGGTGTGCATTGGGGACTTTGGCCTACCAATACCCCTAACTGTTTCATGGAAATCTTCCTGGAAATAGCGTTTGGTCATAATCATAAAACAATATAAAGGTTTGTCTTGGAATTTAGCATAGAGTACTCTATGTGCGTGGAGAGGAAGCAATTTCAACATGATGCTTAGCTATGACTTGTGTTACGAGTGTTGATATCTGCCTTCTCTGTTGCTCACAGAGAATAAGAGGAGGAAGCTTTATGCATTTGTTATTGTACATACATACAACAAAATGTGTTCTATGCATTTAACTCTTCCCATTGTGTAGGAGTAGTGAACAGCTGCAGTGCCCGGGGACCAACCCCTGTTCTTTTTCTTGTGCCTTACTCAGGGACACCAGTAGGAGTTTTAACCTTAACATGCGTGTATTTTTGTTGGTGGAAGGAAACCAGAACACCCAGAGAAAATCCACACATAGGGAGAACATGTAAACTCCACACAGAAAGGATCTGGGATGGGGTTTGAACCCAGGACCCTCTTGCTGTGAGACAACAGTGCTAACCACTGTGCCATGGTGCTCCCTAGTGGGATTCAAAGGTGAAAGTCAAAGAAAATAGCACAGCACCCATAGATGAATATTGTATTTTTTTTGACAATCAGAATGTCTGTGAGAAGTACAAAAGGACAAAATTAGATAAACAATGAGAATATACTTCATTATAAGTGCTCTCTGAGTTGAAGTAGCACCACTGAAATGAAGTGACCACTCATGACCATTAGTACGCAGTATCCTCAACCAGACAAACTTAATAGCTCATGTTCCCTCTTTACTTTGAAAGCTTTGTCCTTCTGCAGTTTAAGCTTCAATGCCATTTGTGCTGCGCTGAAAAAGCCTGCTTCATATGAAAACATTAAAATTGATTAGGGTATATGTGAGTGAGTGGTCAATTAAGAATGGAGTACTCGGTTCAAGTCGAAGCTCAGTTTGATTGTGGCTCTGTGCTCTCCTCCAGCTAGCACAGTTTAGAGATGTTGTTCTATCAAGTCCACCTATGGCAGTGCACTTTAACCAATTTTTACAACCACCAAGCCAAGGGGCTGATTGTGGCAGCAGGTTAAGCAGTATGTGCTGAAGAGAGCAATGTGAGCGCAGATTGGCAAGGGACTTTTCATTTCCAACTGACAGAGCAGTCCATGGTCCAATTTCAGTGCAGCTTTTAGCGATTTTACACAACTTTATTTTGTTAGAAATCTCTTGTGTTGTGCATTAAGTCTCTTTCTCCCTATAGAGGATCTACAGGTTAAAATCTATGTACATGTTTCAGGGGACATGCTTCACCATATTGGTCTGTGGGAATCCCAACATTTGACCTTATAACTTGCAGTCCTTTTCATGCTCCTGGTTTCACTGTACATTTCCACAAAGTGATTAATTTGCCCCCAAAATGAATGCCTCTCACTTGTAGTTCTTAATTCTGCATGTATGAAAAAGTCAGTTTCGAGTCAAATTCATATCTGAGTCATCTCAAGCAAATCACAAAAGGATGCTTTATTCATCACAAAAAGGTGAATTAGTTCACCCGGACACCACATTTTGTTGAGAGAAACGTTTCATGACTTACAAGGGACATCTTCAGCCTGGGCGGACTCCAGGCTTCCTCGGCTTTTTAAACATTCTTCTTTTGGCCCATTCCCTATTTTTCAGGAGTCGCCACAGCAAGTTTTTTAGTTTCCATTGGTACCGAGAATATAAGTACATAATGACCAAACCAAGGATGGTTTCTTACGCAAATTAGCTATTGGCCAGACTTTAACTGGTAATGAGCACAAATTCACGTTCCTCTCTATCACTTATATTCTCATCCTCATCATTGAAAGAGGGCCATTGGCCTGAAGATGGGTGTAGACTGCAGTGTTCTCATCTAATGTGTTACAGCTTCTCTGTTGTGCCATCTTCTTGGCCAGCATCTTTGGTTTCGCTGATGTACAAGTGCTGGGTTTGTGAAACAGGATTTTTTGGGGGGCGAGATTTCAGTGGCGTTTGATACTTATATACTTTTTGCTACTTTAACTGAAAAATCATTAGTCTTATCTCTCTCCCTCCACCTCCCCCCACTCTTCCACCAACTCTGTCTCTCACTTGCCAATTTATTTTAATTTATTTCCCTCGCATCATCTTGCTTTCTCTTCATCCCCCTCCCTCTGGCTCCCTCTGCAGGCTGCTGCTGGAACTGCTTGAACTGCTGATCGATAAGTTCAAGGCGGTGGCCCAGGCACACAGTGTGGTGCTGACCCACCTGCAGCAGATAGTGGTGCAGTGCCCAGGAGGGGCCCATGAGGAAGGCATCAAGCTATATGAGCAGGCTGATGTTTCTGCCAAGATCCAGACTGTGCTGCAGGTGAGAGATGGAGCAAAATCACACAAAACATTAAGGATGTATTCAGTGGTGGAAGTGGCAACAGTGGTATATTACATACACCTGCTTATCTTCATGCACATTTGCACAGACTAATGCACACACTCGCTCTCATTTTCTCTCTCTCTCTCTCTCACACGCACGCACGCACGCACACACATACACACACACACACATTACTTACTTACTTTCAGTCTCTATTTCCTTTGATTTATTTCATACTGAACCTTGTTAGCATCACTGACATAGTCTATATGTGAATTTTCTCAACCATATTGTGGATACCTTGCAATCAGACATTGTCCTTGTGTCGGAGTCCATCAAGCATGTGGTGCTGCTGGAGCTGACAGTCCTATGGGACGATTGCTTGGAAGAGGTCTTTGAAAGGAAGCTTGCTAAGTGCACTGGACTGGTCAGCAACTGCCAGCAGGCTGAAAAGAGAGCAAGGTGCCTTCTTGTGGAGGTTGGATTCAAGAGAGGCTGTTCCTTAACTAAAGCCTTCAGTGATTTGGATATTGAAATAGAAAGGAAAAACAGAGTCATCCACAGTTTCACTTATGTGGCAGAGAGAGCCTCAAGATGGCTGTAGCTCAAGAGAGGAGCACCATGGGGTCATAAGTAGCTAGCCATCTGAAGCCAAGCTGGGGTCTGATTAGCCCCGGCTTGGTCACTGGGAGGGGAATGTATGATGTTGAAAGACCCAAAACACCCGATGATCCTAGGAATACCACTGAAGATATGTTCAAGAGCATCGACAGATGCATGTATACAAACAGTGAAGCATTTACTCAAGCCGTTATCTAAATCCTATTTTTGTCTGACTTCCAATGTCTTTCCACTGATGGGCTCAGGAGAATCTGACAGTGCTGTGCCTTTCAATAAACCTATCCATAGATGTCCTCACAGTGAACTCAGGATCTTTGTTCTCATGTTGTGCTAACATGCATGCCCTGGAGCCTCTTTTCCTTCATCCTCAGCTGGTGATTCATTTTTGCATCTTTCCCCCCACTCATCACTTTATTTAACAGCCTTATTTTAATCCACCTTAATGTACAGTAAATTAATCAGCATAGAAAGTAGCTGTCAGGTGATGGATGGCTTTGATCTTTTAGCAAGAAGCAGAGAGAAAAACAAATTCACAGGAAGCTTGATTGCTTAGTTTAATTTTAGGCTCCTTAATTGGTGTGTTTATGCACGGTTTTCACTCCCTACACTCATTTGATTGGTTGAGGAGATGAGCAGCTGTTGAGCTGACCTGTGATGGATCCCTAGGGAAAATCCATTGCAGTTGGCACATAATAACCACTCGGAGCATGTGCATGAGAATGTGTGGGCTCCATGTGACTGTATGTGGGTGAATGCCTCTAAGAAATTTTGTTCGACCTGTTGCCTCTTTCTTTTCTTAGACTTGCTTTAATGAATTCAATCTCTGTCTTTTTCCTTAGCTCCACTTTTAGTTCTTCAGTGTTGTGTGTACAATCATGCTTCATCTGCTATTGGCTTTGCCATTGCACTTACTTTTGTTTGAGAGAGTGAAAAGGATTGTTCTTGTTCCCTTTCTTATTACCCCTCATGCCTTTTGATAACATCAACATTGATTAACTATCTGAGACTATATTTATTTATTTCAATTGGGGAAAGATACTGACTTTTATTTCCTCTGGTCTCCTCTGAATCTCAAAATCATCAAACTGGCTGCTTACATGCAGAGATGGTTAGGGAAAAACATAGAACACCAATGTAGTACACTGTCTATTGTGCATTGCTAATGTGAATGCATGATCAATGGTAACACAATGATTATCTGCTTTATAGTCTGCAAGTTCATGCACCCATCAGATGTATTTACCTGAATGTCACTCTGTGGTATATCATTAGACCAATGGTAGTATCCAGGGGGAGTAGTTTGAATTGTTTTGTTTGTTCATTCTGTTATTCTACTATTTATTTTGTAGAACCAACATTTGGTCTATCATGCAGAGTGATCAGAGAGGCAAACGGATGGGTAGGAGGAATGAAAATGAGATGTAGATTATAGGCAGAGAAGAGTTGAGTAATGTGGGCCAAATTGAATAAATAGCGTTGACCTTTCTGAATCAGAGGAATTTCACCTCGCCCTTGAGTTGTCCTCTTTCTCTCTCTCTCTTTCTCTCTCTCTCTCTCTCTCTCTCTCTCTCTCTCTCTCTTTGTGTGTGTCTGCCACTCTGTCTCAAACAGTAGCAACCTTGGTACCTCACCAACGGTTGTCACATTTGCTTGTTGGCTCTTGGCACTGTGGAGATTTGGGCCTAGAAGACTTGTTTACACACAAGTTAAATTCAATCTGTCTTTAAATAGCCTACACATAGTATCAATGCTGATGATTAACATTGGGATGCCATAGTTCAGTGGGTAGAGGGGTCATCTGGTTATCAGAAGGTTTCAGCTTTGATCCTCGGTCCTGCAGAAAGCATGTCGAGGAGTCGTTGAACAAGACACTGAACCCCTAACTGCTCCCCTAGTGCCACACAGTGGCTGCTCACTGCTCCTATATAATAGGATGGGTCAATTGAAGAGAATTGCAAATTTCCTCTTGCGGGACTGATAAGGAAAAAATGTTGTTGTTATTATCAGGAACACACAGAGACCAGTGTTGGTATGAGTAGGTGTATTTACCTGCATGTACCTTAGTGCATGTCCATTTCTGTGTTCATCTCTTGGTTATTTTTTGGGGAGTGTTGTTTTTTTACCCTTGTGGCATCCATGGTATGTATGGGCCATTGTGGGGCATGGTAGGTTTGGGAACTGAAAAGCCAGAGACTGAATTTGACTGAATTTGAATCCACTGCAGGGTGTCAGGAAGGGCCTCTGGCCTTAAACCCCCAAGCTCCATCCCCACAATGTGGGGTCTAATCGTGACACATAAAGCAGACCTCTGACCCTTGTGGCATTCATATGTGCTTGGCTCCTTGAGTGTATTTTAGTAGGTGTGCAATGGTGTTATGACATGTTCTATAGTAGCTCTGCTGTACCAACGCCGTAGCGCATGAAGTCATTCCTCAACACCCGGTTCACCAGGGGCTCCTTGCTCCCCTGTTTCTGCGATGTGAGATAATGTAATCTCTTGATTAGAATACTCATTATGTGAAATGAGGTTTTCTTATTCACTCACTCGTGTTATTATTTCCTGGCAGATTGTATCTTTATGAAAGCCATGAAAGCTCCTCATCCAGCCCTCCCACCCATTTATATATTTATTTCTCTATCATCTCTCTCTCTCTCTCTCTCTCTCTCTCTCTCTCTCTCTCTCTCTCTCATACACATGCATTCCATTTCCCTTTATCCTTTCATCCTCAGCATTTTTCTTGCTGCCTCCTCAATTCATTCTCTCATTCTCTCAGTATGTTATGCATACCCATCTTAAGCCTTGTAATTTCCTTCTTAATCTCATTATCTCTCTCACTGTCTCCTAACTCCCGCATACCCTTTCGTCCTCTTTCCTTCACACCTATGTGTGAGTGACAGATCAACAGCGAGAAAATTAAACTTTACATTATTGATGGGTACTTTGATTATTGTCGTTCCCAAGACCAACGCAGTGGCAGCCAGGTTCCTGCTGAGGATTTTGTAAGGATGGTATGTCTTGATGCATGCTCAATAATCCAGGTAGGGAAATCACAAAAAGAGGTGAATCTGTTCAACTGGATCAGAAGTTTATTGAGAAACATTTCGTCACTCACCAGGTGACTTCCACCAGGTGAAAAAGTCACCTGGTGAGTGACGAAACGTTTCTCAATAAACTTCTGATCCAGTTGAACACATTCACCTCTTTTTGTAAGTAAGGATGGTATGGTCAGCTACTTAAAAGACTATCACTGTGCACTTCATTGTGCACTTCTATTGCTATTTTTGCCATTGATGTATCACCACAGAAGGTCTTTGTCAAAAAGCTTTAGATGAGCTGAATTATTTCAGTAAAAATGTCCCCCACGTGACTAAAAGTTTGATCTTGCATCTTATGACAGCTGTCATTCGCCCAATTACATTACTTTATATTACAGGCATTTAGCAGACACTCTTATCCAGAGACGTACAACAATTGCATAGGGTCAAGGTACAAAGAATACTGGAGCATTTGAGTCCATCCAGTAGAAGGTCATGTGGAAAGGCTGGTCAGATAATTTCCAACCTTATACCATGTATAGGCTGTACTCTACATTGTACATAAACCAGTATGCTCCGTAATGTCGGTCTACCTCAGGGATGTGTGCAAGTACCATTGCTAATATTTATTTCAATATCTCTGATACATTCTCTGCACTATCTCGTTTTATCATCTCTTATGTTCTGTTTACAGTCGACCCTTGCATATATAATGAAGATTGTTGTGTTGTCTTTCTATATGAAGTATCTGTGAGAGCCTTGAAACCAAAGTCAAATCCCATGTAAGTGAAAACCTACACGGCCAATAAACCAAATCTGACTCTGAAAAGGGAATTTCCAAAAGAATAACCATTGCAGCGTTCAGTAGTTGTATTTCACTGTGTGCAGGGTGTACGGTTCAAAAGTTGCACATCCATAACTGGTGTGACCGTTTGAATAGTAACTCACACCTCACAGGCTGCCGTGTCTTCTTGAGAAAGGTTGGACAGAAGGCAATCAGCCTCTGTGAGACAACCCTATCCTTCGATAATGAAGATGGGTGTAGACGTAGGTTGTTCCTAGTTGGCTGTTAATTCAGGAAGGTACCATTTTGTTGTAGCTCCTTAAACCCCCTATCCACCTTATCTTCATTCACTTGGATACCTCTGTATGTTTTGTCTTTACTCCATTCACACTCGCTGCAGTTCCTGCTTATCTGCATCATTGCCACTC
The DNA here is from genome assembly GCA_900302585.1 of Regalecus glesne. Lineage (NCBI taxonomy): Eukaryota > Metazoa > Chordata > Actinopteri > Lampriformes > Regalecidae > Regalecus > Regalecus glesne. Next base: position 10,232 of record OMLC01043452.1, read on the forward strand.
TTATGTTTTGACTCTTAGAAATCTTCTGGCAAGCATCACCCCCTTCCCAATGCACACATGCATACATGCACATACACTTGGAGAAGGTGGAGTTATCTGGCCAGCCTTTCCACATGACCTCCTACTGGATGGACTCAAAAGCTGACAGGAACACAAGGTTTTACCCAGTTACATGGCCGTAGCTGATAATTGCCTTCACCAATGTGCAACACGACTCTGTGACGGACAGAGCTTGAAAAGTCAAGATCTCTGTCATGGTTACAGACCAGTATTCATGAAATCCAGATGTTTCCTTGGTGCTTATTTCAGTGGGATTTAAATGATAGCAGACTTGTAATCAACAGCGATGATGCTGGATGGAGAGTTATCACACCTCTTTAGATTCTTGTGTATATGCTTTTTGGAAGTGGCTCTGTTGACAGTGAGAGCAAAGCTATTGATTATTCACACCATTATTGAATTTGCATTCTGAGTGTGCACCACTTCACGGCTTCCCTCTATCTCTCGCTACAACCAGGTTTTTTTTTTACGCTCTTCCATCAAAAACTGTCCTGTGCTTCAAAGCACACCATGCCATTTCAAAGGAATCACACTGACTGGAATCTCTGTCTACCCAGTCAGGTTTGATTTGCTTCTCTTTCTTCCTCCGAAACGTGGTGTTGCAGCATCAAACTTTAACACCCCCCCCCCAAAAAGGATGAGGATAAAAACCTTGTCAGTCTGACAGTTCGGTGTTGTGTGGGTTAAACTGTGCCTTGAAACAGTCACATGCTCAGTAGCAGAATATCCAGAAGGCTCCTTGTAAAAATTTATGAAAAGGTAATCACCAATGCTCGTAATTGGTATACATAGCTCGTACAAGATCACAGTTCGTAAGCTCTTCCATGCATCCTTCATTACTGCCACCCAGCGGGAGCATGTTAATTGATCTATTTTTGGCATGGCGTGTTGCTGTCATCAACTCCTGTCGCCCCTTGACCCTGTCGAACATTCAGTTCGAGGCATCGTAGTTGCCTAATTAGCTCGCTATTTGGGCATAGCATGATGAATTTGGTTGCTGAGGTGACTGCTTACCATGCCTGTTGTCCGGCATGAGTGCGTGATCGGAGAACAGATTGTCCTCTTAATGAGGCTGTTGCAGAGCAGAAACTCTGGGTCCACATTCACAAGTTTAGGGAGATGTTGAAACTGAAATTTAGATTATAAAAAATTCCACAACTACTGCAGACCTCTGCCCATTAAAGCAATCTCAATGCTTCAGGAAGAAATGTATAATGCTAGCTGCAGGATTTTAACTTTTGTTTTCCAAGGCAAACCTGTGATGAGGTTTTTAGTTTGGGTATCAGGTGTTCCTTTGAGATGGACCCTCTTATACAGTGCAGACAGCGATGCGAGTGTTTTATAAATGACATAACCTTTTGTGGGATTATGCATTGACCAACTGCTTCTGTTTATTTTTCGATTCCTATTCATAAAGTGGAAAGAAGAGTTTCCCATTATTGCGCCGGTTTCTTAATTGAATTGCTTTTATTTGTTCTTCTTTTCACATCTCTGATCCCACTCCTGCTTTTCAGAGATCCCACCGCTTGGCCTGACAACAGGCTTGATAAATAAATCATGGCTAGATATTAACCAAGAGAGAGGAGAGGAGCAATGCAAAACAGAAATATACAGATGCACAAAAGAGCTAAGAAAAAAAGTCCCTTCCCTCGGCTTGCCGGTGGAGTGAAAACGAGGTGAATTGAGCTGCCAGGGAGCAGCCAGCAGACAATGATCTCTTTTAATTAGATTTGAAGCCCTGACATAGTCATGTTGTTCCCACCCAACATTTTAATCAATATGTCATATCAATTCCTCTCTCCAAAGCTCTGTCATATTTACATATCATTGGAGCGTGCTGAAATGTAGCATATCGATAGTGTCAGAGACCCCCCCCACACTTCCACCACCAAGAAGAAGAGGCTTTGTTTTATTGCCACGACCAAGGCCGGATGAATTAGTTCTCTGCATTGTATCTATTCTATTATATTGGAGTAGTGAATGCAGCCACTGTGTGGCGCTTGGGGAGCAGTTAGGGGTTCGGTCTTTTGCTCATTCTGCGTTCTGCAGAACAAGGGATCAAACCTCCGATCTCTGATTACTAGACAACCGCCCTTCCTCCTGAGCTGTGTTCCCCCAAACCCCATCTTCCACTGTATTTCTAGGAAGAAGGATGGTGATGTCAGGCTGGACGTAGACTTTCAGGCCTGTTTTGATTCCTGCTGGTGCGACCGCTGGGTTCACATGTAGATCTGTTGCCTTTCTTCCGTGACATGACAGGGTTCACGCCTGGGAGCATGAACATGTTGTCGAATTAGACCTCTAATATCTACTCCCGAGTGTCATTGGGTGATTTACTTCGTTGGGACTTGCTGATGTTCGCTGTGTTCAGTTTCAAAATCAGATTCTCTAGATCTCTATGGTGATTTCAGTTAGACTAACATACTGGCTTGTCCTTTGAGTTATCTGTCACGGTCATGCAATAGTTAATGTAAAACAAAAGGAAACAACATAGATTCCAGACATATTTACTTGGTATGTTTTGACTGAGATGAGGCTCAGATGGGGATGTTTTTTGCCATAAACGGTTCTTAAGGGAAACTAAAGAAGTTATCATAATCGGGTAGAAATTACACAGTGAATATCTGACAGTAATTATCCGTGAGTTGTTTTTTGTTGTCCTTGCTGTTTCTGTCTGCTGATAATGATTTGGCTTTGGCTTTGCTTTTAGGTTTAGTTTTACATTTAGACAAATGAGAATGTGTCAGTCTCAAACAGCTCAGTTGACTTTTGTGTTAAAATATGAAGAACAAACTTGTCTAGAGAATCTTACCGTAACATTGCTGCTTCATCCTTTGTTCCACACAAGCAGAGAGATAACCAGTGCTTTGGTGTTAAAAAAACAACATGTGAAGGGACAAAGCAAGGACACACTGTGAGAAATAAAATGGATTTCAGTGAAGAGGCAGACACGTCTTCCTTTCCACTGTCGGTGAAATAACCCTCAAAGTACTGACAAGACGAGCTGCGCTCCAGGTATGAGTACCTGCTGTTTCGTGGTGGTTCATGGGTGAGATAGTGGTCACGGTTAAAGCGCAGTCTGAAACTGCAGTGATCATTGAAGTTAATGGAACAAAATCAATATGGGGGATGGATAGAACTGCTTTCAGAAGACCAAGGACACTTTTAGCTCTGACATCAAGCCAGCGGCAAGAGCGATCAGTAAGTTTAGTGAGAAAACACCACCCACTAGCCAGGGCGATTGAGTGAAACACAGATAAATTATTTTCAATGGAAAGCTTAAGAAGCCAAGGCAGAGTTTTTATGATTCTTCGGGCTGTTTTGAAGAAGACTTGGAAGAGAGGAAGGAGGATAGAGAGTGACACTTACTCTTCTCATTTCACTTCATTCACTCTCAGTTCATCCGATTGGGGGCTGCGGTAGCTCAGCGGCAGTGCTCTTGCTTCAAGAAGTGACAAACCAGAGGAAGCAGACTCAAGCCGTGGGGCATCCAGACTTAATACCTCCAAGCTACATCCAAGTCCGTGTCCATCCCCACAATGTGGTGACTAATTGGGACATGTAGAATAGACCTCTCACTCTTTCAATTCATCTGATCACAAGTGCTCACCTGCAAACTTTTCAGTGGCACTCTCTGTCAATTGCACCTAATTGTGAGCTGTTAGGACCCTAACAAAGACAAACGAAGATGAGGAGTCTAGTCATTAAGACTGGCAGATGTACGCACC
>OMLC01043454.1:0-12936 GCA_900302585.1 Regalecus glesne
TAAAAGGGGCCACGTGCAGCCTTTCACATTATCAATATCCAATGCACCAAATTAATGCTGTATGTCTTTTTGATGGTGGAAACCAGAGTAGACATGGGGAGAACATGCCAAACTTAACACTGAAAGAAAGAGATGGGATTCAAACCCATGACATTTTTTGCTGTGCTACAACAGTGCTAATCGCTACGTTACCATGCCCCCCCAAGCCATGTCATGATACAAGCCTCTCTTGTAGTTGATGCAATATGGATGCCTTATTACTCCAATGGAGATCACATTGACCTTAAAACCAAACAAAAATAACATTTTCTGTTATTAATCCTAGTCTACATTGTCTCTAGGGTGTGCTCAGTTATAATTGTCTTTGTAGGGAGTCCTATGACATCAGTCAGCATCTTGGTTCTCTGACCCCTCCACATAAGTATGTTCACCCGTAGGGCCCTGTACTCCTACCCAAATCTATTGATCCTCTGTCTCGCTTTGCACTTAATCAAAGCTTTGCCGCCGACATGTGCAAGAGTGTCCAATTGCTTCTATGATCTCTCTGTCTTGACTTTTATTGCATTTTCACATCATTTCCACTTAGTAAAGTCTGGGTCCTCCCCCTCTCTTTTTAAATGCCGCCATCACCACCTGGTCTCCATCGCCTTATTGATTGCCGTAGGCTATGGTGATCAGCTGGGTCAGGGTTGGTCTTTAGCATTTATAATGCTCTAGTGCATCAAAAGAAGCCCTCTTTAATACACAATCACCCTTCCATAAGATCTGCATGATCTCACTGTGGGTCTGGTCAGTATTAACTAGCCTCCTTCTATCTGCATTCACAGGAGATCGAGTTATCCCACAGGAGAGAAGGCCGTGGAAGACCTGAAGTTTTTCTTCTGGGGCTTCAGTCTTTATCATTATGATTACACATCAACTCTCAGCCCCTCACCATCTCCCCTTTCAGGACAAGCCCATTTAGGAGAGCCCTTGTTATTCAAGCCTTCTATCTTGACAGGTTGTGGAGCTAAAGTTGCCAATCATTGTACAGAAACACTCCACGAAACCTTATTTTCTTCCCCTTCACCAGAATCCATCACTCAGGGGACAAAAGGGACAAAAGGGGGCAGGACCGCTGGAAGGGAGCCGGTCTGCTGGGGAGGATGGTGGAGGTGTATGGGGTAAGGAGGTGTGGTGAAACTACTCCATTATCCACGATTCAAAGGGCAGGCGGAGGGGTTAATGGTTGGCTGAATGGCTCTGCCCCTTCCTCTGAGCCTGCAGTCTAGGTGGAGATGCGGTTCTCATTGTGGCTTTTGTGTCAAAGTGCACCGAGACAATGGGAACGTCAAAGCTTGGAGCTTACCTCCAAAAGACAGAAAGGAACCTACCGGTTTTTCATGTGCATTGGGGTGTATTGGCACTCCAGGTCTCCTATCAATGCTCCCTTTGAGTCCACATTGGGGTGGAGAGACAAAGGAGGAGAGAAAGTGTGTGTGTGTGTGTGTGTGTGTGTCTGTGTCTGTGTGTGTGCATGGATGATGGCAAGGGAAGAAACTGATGACCGACCTGCACACCAAACACAGCTGATCCCTGACAGTAGATCAAACCGGCCTGTCTGCCACTGCTAGGCCTCAAGAGAAGGGGTTAACTCATTTCAGCATATTTGTTCATTAGCTCCTAGCCCTCGTCGTTTCTCCATCTATTGAAAAACGCTTTCTACAAGGGCTGAAATTAAAGCCTGACCAAAGAATAAAGGAGGTTTTCTAGTTAGGGTCGACAAACACTGGAACTATTGTTGAATTGATTTTTCGAAACGATCCTTACTTTCCCATGATTAGAGAATGTCTTAGCACGACAAAAAACACGGATCTCTGTTATCTTTTACATTTGTATGATTATATCAATTTATTTCTTTGTTTTTGTGGTTAATCAGAATTTTTAAAATGTCCTCTTGTCTTCAGAGTCCTATGAAGTCAGTCCTTAAACCTCTCCACCATGGTTCGAAGGAGTCGAGCGCATTAAAGCTTACCCTCAGAAATAACAATCAGACTCTAGCGTCTGCTGCGCTTAATCAAATCCGCATGGCAATAAATTTTACACTGCAAGGCCCATTACTTCTAATTGGGCCCTAATTTGGCAACTACAAATCACAAGTGACATGCAGTGGCTGGCAGGAGGTCGGTGACTTTTAGGGAAAGGTGAAACTGAGAGACCGAGGGTCCTCCAGTCTGTACATCATGGTCTCATCGAATGAGTTGTATTTTCAGGCCTCATTTTTACGTCTGGAGTCACCGCCGACATGCCCGCCAAATCAGCCCAAATGAAGAGAGCCCCCTTTGTATTGCGTGTACCTGCTTGCAGGAACTTTATTTCCAGTTAATGATGCTCATTTGTTTTTTTTCCTGCCCCATCAACCACACTGCGCTGACATTCCCCAACTTTTATGCCTGTGCCCTTTAATTTCTGATAAGTGCAAATTGCTTGTGCTGTTTTATGGTCTTGCCAAGTTTCCAGTGTTTCCACAGACTTGTTTGTACAAGCTATGGCAAGGATTAATAAGGGGTCTAAGACCGTTTAAATGCCAAAAGATTTAAAGTGAGGTTCTGTGCTGACTGAATCTGTCTGTGGGTGTGAGATACAGATGATAAGCCAGCAGGATGCATCCTCTATGAAACACGCAGCTGTTGGTTTCTGCATTTGTTCAAGTAGATGAAGAAGAAGCTCTATTTATCTGTCATTCTACTTCCGATTAAAATTGTTCTCTGCATCCAACTCATCCTATTGTACAAGAACAGTGAGCAGCTGCAGCACCCAGGGACCTACTCCAGTTCTTTTTCCTACTGCCTTGCTCAAAGGCACAAGGAAGAGTATTTACCTTAACATCCATGTCTTATGATGGTGGGCGGAAACCGGAGCAACCAGAAGAACTCACACAGATACAGGGAGAACATGCATACTCTACAAGGAAAGGACCTTCTTTCCATGAGGCAAGAGTATTAACCACTCTACCACCGTAACGCTAACTTTGCTATTTAATAGAAATCAATGCATAATGCCTGCTATTAAGAAGTCAAGAGTAACTGCACATGAGACACCAACAATTTCAGAGAAAAAAGTGTATTGTGCACTGCTGAGTAAAGGAAAGGCTAAAAGGGGCTTTAATAGCCAGTGTCTGATTTACAGCATTCAGCAGTTTTGCTCTTTGCCCAGGAAGTGCTAAAATGGGGCAAAAGAGCGAATAATTGTTGGCCAAGGACATTAGCTAAAGAATTAGTCCATTAAGCCTAATCAATCTGCCATTATCTTCTCTTTATTTGTAATTTAGCGGTTAAAGGGCCATGGAGGCTCAAGCTAGAGAGTGAACTTAATCAAACTGTCTCATCGCCTCCCCCACCCACCGACCCATCCTCACTCCTGAAATGACCCAGAGCTTTCTCAACACTCAAATCACCCAGCAGTTCTGGTTAAAACGGGATCTTTTCACCATTTTAACAGGGCCTGCAAACCAATTTATCCCCCTCCTCATACAGTGGTATGGCCTAACTGCAGTCCAGGCTGGGGTTACGGGGGCACAGGCAGGAAATTTCACACACCATGCAAAGGCAATTCTCTATAGTGAAACTATCCATTGTCTTCCACAGATTTCCTCCCCATCCTCACCCCCTACCCACCCACTTTCTCTTTCCCTCTCCCCTGCTGCTACACAGACCTGCTGGCAAAGACAATGTGTTTTTACAGCAGTTCATTAATGACTTAATGACCAATTTGATGGCACTTTAAAATAGAGGTGGGATCATATTGTCTGCAGAAGAAAGTTGGTTCGCTTTGAGAAACACAGCTCTGAAGGGGCTGCCTCTCCGAGCTCTCTCCTTCCGCTCATTGACGTAAACATCCACATGTCTCCAAGCCATTTGGTCTCTAGTTAAAGAAACAATTTGAATGTTCATAATATTCATGTTTTCCTCTTCAGTCAACAGCGTAATAAATGTTCAGCAGTGTTCAAACTAACATAGGAAATGACACCAGCCCATATTCACTGTTGTGAATAATTCTGACTGCCGTCTCGATAGATGAATAACAGCTGAAGATAAATGATAATATTAATAGTAATACTAATAATGATGATAATAATATTGATAAAAATAATGAGGTCTTTTTCGTGTCATAATTAGTTCCCACATTGGGGGGGTGGATACAAACTTAGATGGAGTTTGGGAGGTTGCCTTTCCTGATGCCCTGTGGCAGGTTTGAACCTACATCCTATGGCTCATCAGTTATTTTCATGTCAGAGACAAGTGTACGTCAAGACATTTGAAGTAAACTTTGCCAAGTTGTCAAGTTTTAACTCTACTGTGTTGTCTGACACCAATGCCATCTCAGACAATGGTAGTAAAACAGAGGAAGAAAAGGAAAGCTACTTCATTTGGTCACAAAAAAAAAGATGTGAATCAGTTCAACTGGATCAGAAGTTTATTTGGAAACGTTTCGTCACTCACCAGGTGACTTCTTCAGTCTGAGCTGAAAACAACTACCCCCCCTTATAAACAGTGCACGGATACCACACAACAATAGGTTGGGTTCATATGGGTCACCCAACTTGCATATGAACCCAGGGGGAATGTTTGTTTTCAGCTCAGACTGAAGAAGTCACCTCGTGAGTGACGAAACGTTTCCAAATAAACTTCTTTTCCAGTTGAACTGATTCACCTCTTTTTGTGATTTCCATACCTGGATTATTGCGCATGCATCAAGACACTTCATTTGGTCATTTTATTCTTACAATTACATTTGTTCTCAGCATTTAACCCATGCTGTTGTATAGAAGCTAGGCAGCTGCAGCACCTGGGGAGCAGTTAAGGGTTCAGTGTCTTGCTCAAGGATACTTCAACATGCTTTCTGAAGGAGCAAAGGATTGAACCAGCAAACTTGCAATTACTTGAAGTCTTGCTCTACCTTCTGAGCCTGAGAGGATAAGGTGACCTCTCTGCCATGGTTCTCTATAGGACCTTGACTTGTGCTAGTGTTGCACAGCTGGTGCACATGGCCAGATGCAGAAGGTGACTTGACAGGACAGGAAATGAAAACCATTCCCTATCTGCTGCCTGCAACACCGGAGGTCAGCCAGAGTTGGGGGTGCAGAGAGAAAGTCTAAATGGACTCGTTCTATATAAGAACAAGTCCATTTACCATTTAAGACCAACATGCTCTATGTCAAAGCAACAGGATACCATATTCAGCTGTGGACATTTCCCACACATAATGCAGGTCTATTCTTGACCCAGAGGACGATTTAATGTGGATTGAGCCACAGCCAAACAATACACGTAGTAATAGAACGAGCCACTTTATAACAGACACACACACACACACCAACAACATGACAAGTAACTCTGAACAGGCAGTGCTTTAAAAACAGACTGTCATTAAAGACCCCACTCCCGAACACCCCCTTACCCTTTCCCTCTCTCTGTCTCTATCTCAGCCTTTTTACTCCTGGAATCAACATGCGTTTTGGGTAATCTGATCTCAAGTGGAAAGCTCCAGGTCCATCAGTTCACACATGGCATTAGAATGCATCTCCTCATGTGTCTCAAGATACCACTGTTATGTTTTAGTGTGGTTTTCTTTTTTTTACCCTTGCAGTTACAGCCCTGCACCAGCAGAAGGTGCAGCCCCCTCTCAACCCATGCATGCTGCCCTTTCAGAACTCCCTCTGGTACCCTGGAGCTACTTCTGAGTTGTGCCATGGCAACCATAAAACCACCGATTGGCCTAGTGGTTAAAAATTAGCATATTGGACAGCTTCATAAATAGGGTCATTAGCATATAAAGAGGTGAGCTGAGGGCACTGAGGAAAGATCATCTGGGCTGATCTGCAGTGCCCCCGGTCCTCTGTGACAACTGCTGAGAGTCCCACTGGAGTCCCTGGACGCTGACAACAAGGTGACAGCGCTCTAAATCATTGTCTTATCTACCTGCAGGCCATGGAGATCTCTGGGGTGTTAGGAGAGGGTCTGCAAGACCATAGATGGGGTCCATGATCCCTGTGGGATCAGCTATGAGACAGTGCCAAGACATAAGCAACATTGTCAGGCAACCTACCTCTGTTTCATACTCACTGCTCATGTACCATGTAGATGGGCTTCATCTGCACAGTCAGGACTGCATGGCTCAGGAGGTAGAGTGGGTTGTCTACTAACCAGAAGGTTGCTGGTTTGATCCCCAGTTCCTTCAGAAAGCATCCTGAAGTGTCCTTGAGCAAGACACTGAACCCCTGGGTGCTGCAACTGCCCACTCCTCCGATAGAATAGGATGGGCTAAATGCAGAGGACAAATTTCATATATAAGAATACAATGACTAGACATAAACAGAGGATTTCCTTTCCCTTCATCTGTCTGTTCATTATGGACACACATCTCCAGTTTGCCACCAGGAGCTCTGTCTAATTGATTGGGGGAAAAGCCACAATGCTTGTCCAGCACATGCTTGTCCATTAAAAAAAGGGCCACAGTTCTACTAAAACTACCATGATGCCACAACAGTTTGTCAAGGCAAACTCTAGAGGCAATTGTGAAGATTTACAGTTTTTTACGTTCAGTTGCAGTTCCCTACTCTTGATATTTCCTGCAAAACAGCCTACAAATGATTTCAAGCAGAAGTCACTCCACCATGCCACAGTAAAGCCTGCATTAAGAGAGAATATAGCAGTATATTCAACTGTAATTCTATTTCAAGTGGCCGCTTGAGTTTGCAGCGAAATGGCACTGTACCATGATGTTAGCTACGGCTGAACTGTGGGCTTTATTTAAAATGAATGACTGTGGATTTGTCACGGATTAATTGCATTGAATTATCCGGCATGGAGTCAAGTCCACGAATACTGGAATGGCATCCAGTGCTTTATCTGTGCCCCCATCCATAGGTCTATTGGTAGTGCCAGGAAGAGCATCGAACATTTAAAAAAAAACAATGATAATTACTATTCTAAATCATGCAGATTAACAAAAATACACTGCGGTTGTTTTAACCCGGAAAAGGGATTAAGTGAAACACGGTTGACAATACAGAACACTCAAAGGCTGCCACTTATAAATGAATATTTTTTCTTATCAATGACAAAACACATACTGTTTTATAATCAGCACTGGCTAGTCTAGCTACCGTTAGCTAGCGCCTAGCTAACGTTAGTCGCTAACGTTCGCTTCATTAGGGGATCTCATAATCAACTATGTACAATTAAGTAATCAATGAAATACATCACACTACATTCCTATACTTATATCCCAACAAACCAAGGTGGCCTTTGTGCACTAACCTACCTGAAAGAGGGAGGGGGTGTGAAATAAAGTTAACAATACAGGACACACGGCGGCGTGTTGTAACTGAATCATAGTCCAAGCAAACGCGACTACCCATCGACACAGACCTATCTCGCGAGACTCAATCAATCAAGAATAGACGCATTTCAACCTATTTGGATGGTGACCCCTGAGAAACGGAGAAACGAACCGGAAGAAGAAGAGGAAGAGGAAGAAGATGAAGAAGAAAAAGAAGAAGGAACACGAAGAAAAAGGAAAACGAAGAAGGAAGAAGAAGGAAAAAGGAAAAGGAAAGGATTGTATGGAACTCAATGTCAGTGAAGAAAAGGATGGATATGGAAATTAAACATCCGTTTTTATTACATCAGCAGTAAGCACTGACTGCCACTACTATTACTACCACTACTAGTAGTCATTATTAAATAATTAATCATAATGATAAGAGAGATCTTAAATATTCCTTTAATATCCGCCTCTACCCATCATCATCATCATCATCACTTCTCGGCCTTTTGACTCTGCATGAGTATCCTCTTGCATGTTAGGATTAGTACTCCTGCTTATGTCCCAGAGAAGTAGTCATTATTAAATAATTAATCATAATGATAAGAAAGATCTTAACTATTCCTTTAATATCCGCCTCTACCCATCATCATCATCGCTTCTCGGCCTTTTGACTCTGCATGAGTGTCCTCTTGCATGTTAGGATTAGTACTCCTGCTTATGTATCAGAGCAAGGAAATAGAAAAAATAACTGGAGTCGTTCCTTAGGTGTTGCAGCTGCTCATTGGACCGATACAATTGGATGGGTTGAATGCAGAGAACTTTTTTTTAGCGTGTGTAGAGTGACACATGAATGAAGTTTCTTCTCCATCATCAATGTTTCTTCTCTACCCTCCATCAATCTTATCTAGCACCCTGTCTACCCTCCTATACTCATCCTTTTTTCATCTCCTTTCCTTTATCTTCCTCCTCCTCCTTCTCCTCTACCTTCTCCACCTCTTCCTTATGAATGAACTGCTGTCGCATGTGTGGGCTGACAGTGACAAGAGGTAGGGCAGCTGGACTTATAAAAGACAACTCAGGGAAGCTTATAGGTTAACCACTGTAACTCAGGGGTCCAAAGGTCAAACAGTAGGCAGTCAATGGGGAGTGAACACAAGATCAATTCTCATCATCAGTCTTAATGAGAGGAGACATCATTAAAAGCTAGTTTCGGTTAATGAAAACTCCTTCCCACAGGATCCAATTGCATTTACCATCAGCTCAAAGGAGAACAAAAACTCCAGCCCCTATTGATCTGACACCGCTGAAGAACCGCTGAAGAACATCAGCGCCATGAACAGCTACCTATCCTTTCAATGTTGACCCCCTATGGGGAGGGTTTACAGGGTGAAAAAGGACTGAAATTTAATCTAAATGGGGAATCACTGTATCAAGTAGATGTAATCATGGCTAGCAAGTCCAACTCTCAGGTTCATTCCAACTCTCTCTGAACCCCCATCTTACCCCTGTATGCCGGAGGGCTTTTACCAATAATTATTGGAGTGAACATCTCTTCATATTTTTGACTTAATCAAAACAGGAGAAGAGTCTGAAGTAGCCCACAATAAAGCAGTTCCTGGACTGATGGTGTGAGCCACTGAAACAGTGGTACAGAGTGTATTGTACCACTTGGACCATATCTCCTGACTCTGGCGACTTTTCTGAAGAGGAATGACCCCCATATTGATTCTGTTTCCATCCCTGTCTGGTTAGCTGTGATTTGCAGAGGGCTCAGACAGATATACAGCCTCTGATATAGTGGCGCCATGAAGGACTACTTTCTGTCTCGCGAGCCATCTCACTTTCCTTTTACAGATGTGTAAACTTTATGTGCTTGTGTGCGTTAGTGTTTTTTAGATAAGAATAACTTTCTCATATCAAGCTAATTGCACTTTAAAAATCCTTCTTAAAATACCTTCCTGTTGTTTCAGATGACCTTCAACCTACCACTTTGAGGGAACATGATGCATGTCGTGTTCCGCCGTCCCTGCCTTTCAGAATCATGCTGACGTAATGAATGGAAAGGCTGCTGAGAGGCACGGGAGTGACTGAAAAAATGGTCATTCAGTTACTGCACCACCCGCAGTGCGATTAACTTTGGGCGCAGCATCCCGCAACTTGTACCTGAAACGACTCTGTAAGCTGTTATCAATTATCCCTCCTTCACATCACCCATCCTCCGCATCCCCATCCATGCTCCATATCCCCCATCTCCTTGCGTTACTCCGCCAAACTTCCTCATCAATTGATGCATACCCCCACCCCCCCTTTGCCTGCCTGAGCAACTTCCCCCTTTCATCCTTTCATCCATCTTTTCTGTCTTAAACACTTCCCCATGTTTTCAAAGGGCCTTGTTTACTTCCTGCACCGAGAGCTTTCATCCCGAGTGTTGAGTTCCTACCCCAGGGCTCTGAACAGAAAAGCCTTTCAAGTGTCTCTTGAGTAGTTCGGGGTGTCGTGCTCTCTGTCCCCCTCGTCAACGCTCTTCGTCTTATATCCCTAGGATGTTATCTCCTTGTTTTCATTGTGTCGGGCCCTGCATTCACTACCAAAGGCAGACCCATGTGCTTTCAAAGATGCTTGTTTTGTATTTGGCCTGGTATGTTTCTCTTGACACTTTAACCCACCAGAAGCTGTTTACATATCCGATTTCTTTTCTTTAAAAAAAAAAAGCTCTTCCAGACAGAAAAAAGGGCAATACCGAATCATATTTTCAAGAGAGTTTTTTGAATGCTGACAAGCAAATATACTTCAGTGTATATCCCGGACCATAAACTGCTTTTTTAAACTCATCTGTCTGGTCTCGAAACTCATATTCCAAAGATTTTTATACAACGTAATTTTGTCAAAATCAGGTTTATTGGCAGTGTGGATTTTCAATGCATGGAATTTGAATCTGGTTTCATGGCTCTCATAGGTACCTTACATTGAAAACAACCCAGCAATGCAACAATCTTCAGATATATACACTAGAATTGACATATGCAGGTGAAGATAAGAGGTGATGCATCGGGTAGCTGGATACGACAGCGTCCACCAGCATATGTACAATCAAAGTCTATGCAACATAGTCGGATTCATTCAACAGCCCGTGGAAAGAAATTGTTTTTATATCTGGTCATTCTGGCGTGCAGTGCTCTGTAGCGCCTACCAGAGGGGAGGAGTTGGAACAGGTTGTGGGCAGGGTGTGATGGATCTGTGGTGATGTTCTCTGTGCGTGTCCTGGCTCTGGAGATGTACATGTCCTGAACAGAGGGTAAACTGAAACCAATGTCTTTCTCTACAGCCCTAACCGTCCATTGAAGTCCACCCCTGTCCTGTTTGAAGGCCGGTCCAAACCAGACAGTGATGGATGCGCAGAGGACACACTGGATCGTTGCAGTGTACAACTGAATCAGCCGTTTCTGAGGCAGGTTGAACTTCCTGTGTTCATAGAGTAAGTTCATCCTCTGCTGGACCTATTTAATGATTGTGTCTGTGTTGGGTGTCCACCTCAGGTCCTGACAGATTGTGGACCCCAGAAATCTGTAGCTTTTCCACTGTAGACACCATGCTGGTTATGGGGGCGCTGGTTCTGATTGTCCGGGTGCTGGATGTGATTTTCCTTAGCCTGATCTGCTGCCTCCTGTCTGTCAGACCAATGCAGTGCTTCTCCACTAGGACTACTATATAGCACTGTCTAGTCGTGTGACTCAGATACTGTGCTACCCATAGACACTGAATGAGTAGGCCAGACATTGAGTCATATGCCGCGTTCTGTTTGAGTGGTTCAAAAGAACACGAGGGTTTGTTAGTTGTTATGGTGCCAACAAAAACCAGTGGGGCCATAAATGTTCCTACCACTCCACTGCTCATTTGGTCGTCACTGCAAAACCTCACCTCGATGAGTCCATGACTTCTTCAAGAGAAAGTGGCAGCTGTACAAATACAAATGCACACTGCTCTAACCATGTTCATTTGAATGGCAATGTACATTCTACTCATTTAGTTTCTATAGTACTATCATATAAATATGACTTATACACCAACATGACATATACGTGTGTGTGTGCGCGCGCGTGTGTGTTCTTCAAACCCCATATTTTGCTGATTATGATTGTGATGTGTGGGAAATACAGTAATGTGCCATAATGACATTGGAGAATTCATAATTTCCAGATGACTCAAATTACTTCAAGGGCTAAATTATAAACCACCTAATGTGTCTTTGCTGGGGATCTGTATGAACACATCTGTGCTGTCGGTTCTGCAAGCCTTACATACTTTCTCAGGCTATAGACGATGCACAGCCGGCCTCGCTCTTCATTTGTCCAGGCTCATTTCTTGGCCTCTCAGACTGTCCCCCTTACTTCATCCTTCCATTCTAGTACCCCCCCCATTGTCAACCCTCCTTACAGTGACTCCTTAAAACACAGGAGGAAACATCCAGATGGTTTAACACTTGTCAGAGTGACCTCCACGACCCCTGATGCTGTCCAGATGCAGGTCAACGGCAGGGTGCAGGACGCTGTCGCAGTGACTTACGGCTTGCCGTAAAACGCCGCCGTGTGCAGGAATGAGAGAGGGACAACTCTAACTTGCGGAGGGAGCCACATATGCGTAAAACGGCTCATAGACTGAAGCCCTTATTATCTTTCACTTGTGCCTCTCCTCTAGGGCTACGTACGGTATAAAAGACCGAATAAGGTCCCTCGTATTCGGTGTTAGTCTGAGAGGTACACTGTCATCGAAAATCTCTGGTGTGGCTCAGTTGTTAGCGTGGGGTAGCAGGTTAATGTTTCAGAAAGACTCTTCATTTGAGTTACGACTCCCCGCCAGGGGAGGAGAAACATGGAGTGAATATGTACATGAGACGGTACATCAGTTAATTTCCTCGCGTTAACACGCCAGTGTATTCGAGCTTCGGTGGTCCCTCGCTGTCTTGACCACCCTCGCTGTGGACTATGGACCATTGACTTTTAAGATAAAGTGAATTACCTGGAAGAAGGGACCGCAGATCATCCCGGTGCCACTTACGTCTCCGAGTGAGACTCTCCAAGCAGAAAATAATCTCTTTTGTTTTGGCCATCTATTTGATATGGCTGCTGGGTTTGCAAACAGACTCTCCAACGCAGCGAAGTGAGCAAACGAAGAACCGGGGGTTGGGGGGTTGGGGGGCGGAGGAGCAAGAGCAGGAGTCTCTCCTCTTTTAGCGCTTGTGTTTTTGTTCCCTAATTAGCCAGGGTGCCTTCAACGATCCCAGAGAGCCCAGTGACTGGACTCAAGAGGGAAAAAGAAGAAAAAAAATCCTTTAATGGACCGAGGGCCGACTATATTATTTTGCCCTTCAAACTGCCCCCCGGAGCACCCTTCAACAAAGCCGAAGCCCATTCTTTAGACAACAGCCATAAAAGCCGATGAACCGTAGGAATATGTTTGCCATATGGCCTTTGATTGTTAGAGGGAGAAATAGAAGGAGAAAGCGAGAAAGCATAAAGGGGGGGGGTCAGGGTTTTGTGTGTGTGTGTCTCAGAGGTGGTGGGGGCAGGGGTCTTAAAATTCCCCTGATAGTGCAAAGTCTGTAAGTGATGGCAGAACATTATCCAG
>OMLC01043457.1:0-11126 GCA_900302585.1 Regalecus glesne
GCTGGTTGTGGTATGGCACAAGTGTACATATGTGAGTGCAGGTGTGTGAGCAGTGTGTGTTCACAAGGTTAGGAATGGGATGCGAACCCTGGCCACACCTCTGGCTCCCACACTGACACTAGTGAGTTTCTCTGTTTCAGGAAGGGAGGGTCGCTGTGGAACAGGGATTTCCCCTCTTAACCCTCCATTGGCTCCCTCCCTCCTTCACTCCCTCCCTCCCCCTCTCTTCTCATAGCTGTCAGTGGCTGGCCTGAATCAATACAAAGAGCTGGCGTGAAAACACAATAGCCAGTCGGTCACTGGTGATTCATGCTGTGCCACACTGGCATTCAGTAAGGGATGAATTATGGTGGTTTATGACAGTGAGGGCATGCTTTCCTTCATCTTAACACTGTAAATCTGATCTGTGGTTCCAGACTCTGTTGCTAGGAGCTCCTAGGGGGTCACCGTGTGATCATGAAAATTATAGTCGAAGCATACTTGAAGTTGGACCAAGCTCAGTTATCAGATTTCTTTCTTAGTGAGAAAATCTTACACATGGCGTGTCGCAATTTTGGTGCGCTTGCACAATGACAGTAAAATTCTTGAATCTTGGTACAGCATCTTTTAAGAATTTGTAACTGACTAATGCTTTGCTTTATAGACTAGCTCAGTGGTAGAGTGTGTGAATCAGGAGCTGACGAGCCAGATGCTGTGGGTTTGAACCCACCGCAGGGTGGGTTCGAAGGGCATTCAGCCTTAATCCTCATTTTAAGTCTGTGTCTACTCCGATAGTGTGACACTAAAAGTGGCTTGACTTGACCTCTCTCATCCATAGCTTCTCTCATTAAACTCAAGAACTGTGAGGGTGTGGCTCTGGGCTTCAATAATATTCCTGAGATGGCCTCTGATTGACAGTTACAAGTAAGCTTTGATGATAAACTTGGGCGGGGTTTAAGTTTGGAGATTTGAGCTGATTGGCTGTTTGTACAGGAGTGTCTATTTCTCTCCCAATCACTGCTTTGCCTTTCTCACCCCACCTACCCTACACTGTTTTTTTCTGCACACCTTTCCCTTAATCTCTATCTCCATCTTTTCTCATCACCCATCATCTCTCTCTCACCCCGTCCCTCTCTCATCTTACATTCCCTGGATGCTTCATTCCAGCAGAGATAAAGTTAGCACTCCAGAAGTGACAACGCATCTCAACCGGTGTACCCCACACAGCCACACACACACACACGCATACACAGTGGTGACGCAACCCTGTGATTTTATTATTTGCTCTGGTATCTGCAGGATGCTAGGCAACATAAACTATAAATAACAAACAAGCCATCACACTTTCCAGTTCGTCCCAAACTTGTTTGTGGAACACAACACTGACATTGACGCAATGCATTGAAACAAGGCCTTAATGGCTGGTTGGCACTTGAGACATCATACATTTAATTGGACAGATGTACTTCAAATATGATTCCATAGACTTGTAATAAATATCAATATGATGCCCCCCCTGTCAGAGTAACAGGAAGTGGTGAAGTTTTAGGGTTGGGGTCCAAACCCTGACTCTTGGAATGACCCTTCACCATACAGAACATGCTTATCTACAGCCTAACATTACAGAGCATGCTTATCTACAGCTTGTCAACACAGCCGTCAATAATACAGTTTTGATACAGTTGTGAATATATGATATTTGAATATTTTCTCATTACCACTGAACATAGTGCACTAACATGTAACATACATAGTGGCATGCATAATCAGACTCGAGCGAAACAGACGAGTCTTTCGTTTCGCCGACATCACGGAGTACCTTGTTGAATGTCCATTTGGAAACACCCACAGCTTATTAGCAGCATTCAGTCACAGATAAAGTGGTGGCCGATGCAGAAGCCCCCTGCATGGATATACTACCGCAGACAGGCAGCTTGCAAAGTTTAACTCATGTCCCCCACATTGGCAGATTTATGGTTGGAGCACCTGGGGGTGTAAAAACACATAACACCCCCAAGCTGTCTACCTGGTTCCTCACATGCCTCCAGCCAAAGTCCTTCATCAGTGGCTCTGTGTGTGTGTGTGTGTGTGTGTGTGTGTGTGTGAGAGAGATAAAGAGCATCAGCAAACCATATGTAGCTGTGATAAATTTTCCGAGCTTTACAGTTTGGAACCGGATACCAAAGTTCCTCTGTGGGGTCTTTTCGCAGTCATTACTGCCCTGTTAGCTTGACGTGTCCATTTATGTCCAGTTTGGCCTACAAAAGCCCATCTTTTAACCAGATCATGCAAAGGGTGGTCCTCAGGTATACATCAGAACCTTCCTGATGAGTATTTAAAGCACGTTGTTTAGCTTCATATGTTTTCCTGGCATACATTCACCAGTGTTCTGCAGTCTGTGGTGCTGTCGTCTTATTCCACCTGTGATAAAATGAACTGTATCGGCCATGCTGGGTCATCAGTGGAATGAACTTTGAACTATGGTTGTGACGTGCTCCTGTCATGGCGTCTCCACTTACTCAAACGGGGCTATGTGTAATTCCGGACATTGAGCTGGACTCTATTGTTCAGCGACGGGAACAACAACATTGCAGATAGGCAAGACAAGCATATTCAGATCGAAAGGTTGCAGATACACAGTTCGCCAACATTTTAACGCCTTCAGTAGATGTCCTGTTAGCGCGACGGCTAGCGTTAGCCAAGTCAACAACAGCAGTTCCGGTGACTCCGAACACAGGGATCCTCTTGGGGATGATGGATGTTTGGTCACTCAGTTCTTTTGGATGTCTTAATCTATTCTCATGTACTAGTCGAACTCTCCTTCAGGGACAACATGGTTACACATAGCCCCTTTAAAGCCCCCCCTGGTAATCAGGCCACACAGACGCCATGGTTGGCCATGAGAGCCGTCTGGCTCTCCCGTCGCTTGTCCCTCTTCTTCCTCATCCGGTACCTCCAGCACATGGCACTGGAGCCCAGCAGGGCCAACCCCGTGGACAGCAGCACCAGTCCCAGCACCGAGATATTCGAGCCGTGGGAGTTGAAGGTGTACGCCACCGCTGTGACCACAATCCCGGCGATTAGGACCACCACCCCGAAGGGCACGACGCACCGGTAGCAGGAGATCTCGGCCCCACCGGTGGCGGCCGTCAGCTGGACCTCATTGATGAGCGGCACGGTGGTCACCACCACGCTCCTGTCTTTCTTGGGCTTGTCCTTGGTCACCTTCTCCGCAGCGAGGGACGGAGGCATTTTCATGGAGCTTTTGGGTATTCTGGGGGCACTTTTGCTGTTGATGTCATCTGGCATGATGATTTTGCTGGCAAGGAAGAGGTGGGCCATCTCGATGCGGACGTCGGCATGCAGCAGCTAGCTGTGAACGACAGACATGAGATGCAGGAAGACGTGATGAGCATCGGATCAGCCTGTCCCGGAGACCCCTGCTCTAGGGCCCTCTGGCAGGGAACTCGTAGTCTGATGTAAAAATGGGGAGGGGGGGGTCAGCTGGAAGAACATCTATGGGGTTGAGGAATTGCAAAA
Organism: Regalecus glesne; assembly: GCA_900302585.1. Lineage (NCBI taxonomy): Eukaryota > Metazoa > Chordata > Actinopteri > Lampriformes > Regalecidae > Regalecus > Regalecus glesne. Next base: position 3,520 of record OMLC01043457.1, read on the forward strand.
ATAGACTTTTCTCTTATAATGTTTTCCAACAGAATACCCTCACTTTGGATGCATCAATGCGCGTACGCGTCTCTATGTATGCGTATCTGTGCGTGAGTGAGTGAGGAAAAATGGATAGATGTGTTTTAGAAAAGCTCTGCGCTTGTACTTGGTACTTTAATTGTGGTATAAAGGAGGGGGGGGTTCTAAGGGTGGTGCTCTGTTTTGTATAACTCCTGCAGCTATGTGGCTGGACGCGTCGCCGGAGGCGCACAGCGCAGCGTCACCGTCCAGACTCCCCGCAGCAGAGTGACGGTCTGAATGATGGGGCTGCAGTTTGTCATCCCGATGAGGACGAAGCCCCTGCTCCACACATGCAGAGGGGATATTGGCTGATCTATAACGACGGCCTGAGAGTGTTTCGCCATCGTGTAAAACGCGTAGCCGCGCCTGGAGCCAGGCGCGCTGCCGTGACGCGTTCCCGGAGCCTCTTGATTCACTTCACACAATATTCCTCCTCCACCATACAGACGGGAAATCACACTTACTGTTTAAACGCGGGGCCGTCCCTCCATTTACTTTGTGCAGCTGTAGAGAAATCAAAACGAGCTTAATCAGTGGGCATCCCCATCTGTGCCATGTGTCAGTGTGGTCTCCTGCTGCTGACGGTCCTCCGGGTTTCTCTCTCAGTGTCGGATGGCACCGCTCACGGAGCCGCTCAGGTCTTAAATGAATGGCTCGCTGCTGCCATGAGTGTGCGTCGCCCCGGCTCTGGCCGTGTGGGGAGGTATCGATAGCAAACCGGGGGAGTGTCTTGGAGACAGGGGCACACGACACCGCTCTCCCCCTCACCTAGTCAAGGGACGAGACAGCTCTTAACTCTTTCCTCACTCTTTCCTTAATATACCTGTCTGCCTGTATATCTGTCTGTCTGTCTATGTATCTATAAATCCGTCTGTGTATCTGTCCATATGTTTTCTATATACCTGTCTGTCCCTCCATCTATGTGTCTGTCTGTCTGTCTGTCCATCTGTTCTGTCTCTGTATCCTGTCTGTGTCTATCTATATGTCTGTCTGTATATCTGTATTTCTGTCCATCCATCTATTACCATGTGAAAGAATGCACAACTCATCTGGGTCCATTTGTACTCTGGTTTTGTGTATGTGGGTCTGTACTATAATGGCTCTAGTTGAAGGGTCTTTCAGGGGGATATATGGTATATGGCCACTGGATAAGGGAGCTGCCCTTAACCCTTTCCTTCCTGACCCAACATCTGTCCCAAACCAGACTCACTCTTTCCACAGAGGGCTGTATGGTGTCCAGTTATTCTGAGTGTCGCAAAGGGACCTCTCAGCAGGGGTAGCCACCACGAGGGGGGTCCCTGTATACTGGAAGTGACCATGTTTTGCATCTGACGGCTGATGAGAGGCCTCACATTATTCCAAACGGTTCCTCTGGGAATGGCACAGCCCCACCACAGCTCGTGTGATACAGCAGCCAGGACTTCTGAAATGGTGACTGTAATGATGCAACAAGTGTCTCTGAGGCAACACAAAGGCAACACACAATAACAGTGATGATGATCATAATGAAATAGTTTATGTGTTTTACTATTAATATGTTTTGCTTCCCGAAAACAGTTTGTAAAGTTCTTGGCAGAAAATTGAAAAGTACCGTAAAATATACGATTTACAAAAAAACAAGAGAAACCAACAGCAGGATGGAAATCTGGTACAATGATAAAATCAAGGTAAGAATACCAAACCATAAAGCTATGTTTTGGAAAAGAGGCTTTATTTTCAATTGTACATCGATACAAACGGTGTTCTCTGCATTTCACCCATCTTGTTGTATAGGAGCATTGAGCGGGGAGCAGTTGGGGTTTGCTCAAGGACGCTTCGACATGCTTTCTGCAGGAACCGGGAATCTAACCAACATCCCTCTGATGACTAGATGACCGCTCCTCCTCCTCAGCTACGGTGCCCCGGAGATGAAGAGGTACAACCAAAAGGCCTTGGTCAGATGAAAATGGTTAGGACTCAGAATTGCATTGAGTCATCATACAACCGCATCATATATCACAAAGAGTGAAAACATAACCGAGTCCTATCGCAGCATCTTTTATGAAGCATCTTTTATGAATCATCTTGTAAATCCCCGAGAAGCACCTCCAGACCTTCGTGGGTCTTGCCAGCTGTGAACCACTGATTTAAGCTACGCCTTGACATCTGGGCCGAATTAGCCGAGTTAAACGTTTGGGAATTTGTTTATTGTCATAGCTGGCGCTGTTTGTTGGGAGAGTGAATCCCAATCATTAGCCAGCGTCAGTCACGCAGCTGTGATGGTCCAATGCCGAGGACAGCGGATGGAGGTGAGCGCTGCCAGCCCTCCTCCACAAACCGTAAACAGACAGTGTTGCATTGCCTACGGCTCCTACTGAGACATCTTTGGAGACATTTGATCAGATACTGCCCTATATTGTTACGACTGGGTAGATGCAGTTGACAGAGCTTGAAACAGCACGACGTACTTGCTATGATCACTAGGGCAAGATAGGACAGGTGATTCCAGCTTTGATCAGTCGTCATGGGAAAGGGTTATCCAGAAACAACCGTTTCCTAGGCTTTCTTGTCGGTGCCATGGCCCGACTTCAACCAAACATCTGCGATAGGAGTTTCCCATTTGATGACCCCCTGTGACCCCAGTGACTCGCCCACCAACGGCTTCCTCTGCAGTCCAAATCAAAAGTCTCTCGGTGAGTTTTCTGCGCTTTGCGTGTGAACTCGGAGAGAGAAATCAGATTGAAATAGTGGCAGATGAACAAATGAGGACGGTAAATGGTGGTGATTTTTGTAAACAGCAGAGACTGGAAATTGTGCAATGTGCTATGTTCACATTAACACAAGCAGATTTCAAGCTTTGGCCTTCGAGCCTCTCTTAGGCCAGTGTTTTCTACCACCGGGCTTCTCGAGAATGGTTTTCGGAGTCTGTGCGGTGCTGTATTGTGGATGGAGAAAACAGCTTTTCAAATAACCGCCTGATGGTTGTCATGTGATCGAATGTAAAGCTGTTAGCTTAAGTGGTCCGCTGTTTTCCACAGCATACCATAGCGGTCTGGATGCTTGAATGAGTTTTTCCTACCTTACAGGCAGGCTTCGGTTTCCATGTCGGTGTGGGAAAATTAACTCGAGTTGCAGAGACTTTAAACTTGAGAGCTAGGGACTCCATCATGGTGGGCAATAGGTCAGATGTACTTTTTTCATCACTTACGTTATTGTTGAAGGCAAACGCGGCTGAATGTGCAGATTGATTCAAGATGGTTTCGGGGATGGTGCCGTAACTTTGGTACAGCTTTAAATACAAAATGATGCTTAACTGCTGTCCATTTGAAAATGGTAGGTTGCCATTTTTTTCAGATTAATGTAGACCCTCCATAGAAGGGTGAATTTAAAGGTCTTCTATTTTGCAGACGGGGCCACATCGTCTCACTGGATACACTGGTCTCCAGCCGGGCACATCTGCTGTGTTTTAAAGCACCTAAACAGAGACCAGCCCAAGGGGTCAGGGAAGGCCAGCAGGGGCCCCTTCTCACACTCTGCCACAGGGTTCATGCACACTTGTCGCTCTCTACTCTACTTTGATCCAGAGCATTGGGCTGCATCGCCGGGGTCCCTTCCCCACCACCTGGACCTGTGGTGGGGCGTGAGAGAGGCAAAAGCTCACACTTTTCCTCTATGGATCAACAATCCTTGCTTTTCTCATTTCGGGTGAGCTGTTTCCTCCTTTCTTTCTTTCTTTCTTTCTTTCTTTGTGCACGTAGGCATGGATGTATGCGTGCATCTATGGCATTGCTTGTCTATTCTATCCTTTCTTTCTCCCTATACATGCCTATAGCTTTTATAACAAGTTGCTTTGTAGCTGTAACTTTAAGTATTACAGCAGGCTGATAAATCAACACAGTTATACAGAATAATTGGATCGCAAGACCCACACCCTTCAAAATTTACACTTGTTTAGACAATCTCCATCATCTGGAATTCTGCCGCAGCCCAGTGCAACAAGCACTCCGACTCTGTTTTACATTCACGACAGTGCGAGTACCACTTAAGTAAAATTGGTTTCATTTTCCATACTCTTGCTCACATATTTCCCAGAGGGATAGTCATGGATTTGAGGCGGCGCGCTCTAAAGCAATTTGCCTGAGATGAAGTGTTAAACGAATGCATGGAAATTGATTTCCTCCCTGACCCATCCGAGGCATTGTGGAAGAATGCTAGCTAGCTAAACTAGGTGAGATGAATGCTAATTCAACCTCACTCCCCACCCCGATTCCATTTGTAGGTAAAGGGGCGATATGGGTTATTTGCTTTGGAGTTGCTTCTCTGGGGATGCCCCCTTGTTTCCTCTGTACTGACACAACAGATAGTCGCTACATGTGTGCATAGGGCTGAGGGATGAAGGCTGTTCAAAGGCACAGAGCAGTGCTCAGTCTCTATCTCTACCACAGAGGCTTGTATGAAAAATGTCTGATCATCTCCCATGACTTGGATTGCCTTCATCATGGGAGCCATTGAAGTGAGACCCACAATCCATCAAAATGGAACAAAAAAAAAAACGTAAATACTTTACAGATGTAGCAGTTCAGAGAAGCACCACTTTTTTTTCTGATCGCTGAACTATTGGTGCTCTTTTGACTCTGTGTCTCCAACATGCAAGTACTTGGACAAAATAAAGCACTTCTTCCTGCTCATCTGCTGGAAGTTATCAGAAATGGCCCGTGCGATTGACCGATGGAGAGAACATTGAGCTATAGACGGCAGTGTTCCGATGCGGATTTACCAAGTGAAATTAAAGACAAAACACTTGGCAGCAGTGACATTGGAATTTCTGCCACTGTAATTAGTGATTGCAACAATCTGCTGAAAAGGCAACTTAGGTTTATTACTTCTCATCTCGCTGGATGTGTTTCCAAGTGAGCTAATGGTCGGTGTTTTCTAGCCAGGACTCTGTTCACAGCGTTCACGCTGGCCCAGTGACCTCTGAACTGGAAGCCCTTCCTGTCTGCTCTCCAGGGCTGCAGGGACCAGTGTATTTACACTGACAACCAGGAAATGAGGTAATCCCATGATTGCTGTGCAGAACCACCATAAAAAGTGAATTATATGGATGCATCCTCCCCTGTCTTCACCACAGCGCTCCGTGAGGTCACAGTTAAAACCTCCCTCTCTCCCTGCCCCTCTCTCTCCCTCTCTACCCTTCCCTTTCTGTAGAGTGTATGTTTGGGGGTCCGAGGAGTGCCATACAGTCTACGTGTGGTTGTAGAGCCACATCTGACTCGATGTGAATGTCAACTTTGCCTCTTTGTGCAAATGGTAGTGCTTCATATACTGCTCTATACTTAGAGTGTTGTCTCATCTCTCTCCCCTGCATGCATGGCACCAAGGATGAGACTTGAAGGGTTTTCGGTTCTTACCCTCCGTCGTGCTGTGAGTGGTCACTCAACTAAGCCTCCATCTTTCTCCCTGTTAGTCTTCTGTAAACAGTGATGCATGTTCCACTCATTGTTCAGGGTTAAAAACTTTCCCCATTTTCTCTCCATCATCATCCGTCACCTTTGTTTCACGGATTTCCCCTATCGAGTCAAGACACATCAGTTGCCTCTCCTCAAACTGCCTGAGCTCATCAGATGTCAGCATCTACAGTTGAAAGATGATAGGGACAAAGAAGATTTTCAGCTTATCCTCATCATTTCATCTTTGTCCTAATCTTATCATTCCTTTTCTGTTTGGATCAAACTCCCCCAACTTTTTCCCTCTCTTCTCTGTATCTCACTCTTTCTCCCATAACAACCTCAGTTCCTCCATTCCTAATCATGTTGAGCGACAACAATCATCAGTCATTCATCCTGTCGTTCACCTATCACATCCATATTCTCCTGTCCACCTTCTCCCTCACCCCTGCCTTTTCTCTCTCTCTCACTCACTCAAATGTGTTTGTGACACGACTGGGAGGAAACCTGTGTCACCATAACACGCAGTTTGTCACGTGAATGACTGTAGCTCAATCTTGTCCACTTTTTCTGTCCATCACTCCTCTGCTTTTCATCATCCTTCGGTTTCGCTGACTTACTAAATGCGAACTGACCTGTTTAAGAAGTGGAGCATCAGCCAGATGTTTCCTGGCTGTATGCACAGACGGACTGGCAGACGGACTGGCAGATAGATGGGCATCCACGTAAATGTGTCGGACACATACAGCAAGCAGATGAGACAACTCACTGCTTTATAAATATCAGACAGACTCAATGACCTCCCAGCCTCTCCTAGAGAGGCCCCTACTCTGTGCAGATTGATGGATCAGACAAGCCTTCTGTCTTTGAACATCTGTCTTTATACATCCAATTTATTCCTTTTATGCCATGACCCTTTGGGGTTGCTCAATAGATCACATCACTTCACATATTAGTCCACCAATAGGCTCAGGAGTGGGTACAGCTGCCATTCAAGATTTAAAATAATCTATGAGGGTAGAGACTCATCCATTCATGTTGAAGGATTTAAGAATATTATATTCCTCAACATACTCAGCCTATAACACACACACAGTATCTATCTGTCCTTTACAGACTATTGGAAATAATTTGTCAAACTGTGCTGCAGGCCGGCTGAAGACAAGAGCCAGTTTTAGACAAAACCGTTAAGTTATAAGAGGAATTATGGGTATTATGGTTCTTTTGCAATTATTCAATCCTCTTGTTCGGTGTGCAACCATCTATACTGTCACATTTTGGATCTACTGTACAAATCACCTCATTTAACCTGCCTGCAATGGAAATAAGTGGATTTCCATGGAACACCTGGGATACCTATATGTCCACGCTGGACAGGGAGCGCATCGGGATCCCCACGTCAGAGCTGTTTGACGTGGTCATGGAAAGGGAAGTTTGGGGTACCTTGCTGGAACTGATATATCCACAACCCAACTTTGGATAAGCATGGATGGATGGATGGAGGGAATTCCTTAGCCCAGACAATGTTTGCAATCGCTCTCCAACTTCTTCAAAGTGAAGAGGTGAAGTTGGACTACCAGTGTTCTTGGAGTAATTTAGAATTACCACAATGTCTCCATTCCCAATTCTCCTCACCGTATTATATCAAACACTTTACCAACCCTCCTCGCTCTCCAGGCTGAACCGTACAACACTTGACAAGGTTCAAATATATCTTCTTATCCGCAGCCCTTGCAAAGTCCTCGTGGCTGATTCAGCAGTATTCTCAGAGCAGAGAGCCTATATGAATGAGACCAACCCGACGACGGTGACACTAAACTTTCTTTACGATCCCAGGAGTGAGATCCATCCTCTGTTGATCCACATCCCCTCATTAAAGCTGCACTTTCCCCACTGCTCACTATCCATCCAATCTGGCTTAGTGACAACACACACACACACACACACACACACACACACACACACACACACTGTGTACTGTTTTATCACAAGTTGTCAGTGGAGGTCGTGTAACAAACCAACAACTAAAACGACCTCCAAACTACAGCCTGAAACTGCAGAAAGTACAACCTAACACACACTTATGTTGCAGTTTGCTACCAGGATGAAGGTTGGTAC
>OMLC01043458.1:0-15761 GCA_900302585.1 Regalecus glesne
TTCTCTCTCTCTCTCTCTCTCTCTCTCTCTCTCTCTCTCTCTCTCTCTCTCTCTCTCTCTCTCTCTCTCTCTCTCTCCCTGTCTCTCTCTCTCTCTCTCTCCCACATAGAGAGGATGAGGTACTTACCCTTGAACATGGGGCTGATCTTCCAGACTCCCAGACAGCCCAGGCTGGCAAACTGACCAAAGGACAGCTCCAGAAAGAAGAGCGGGATGCCACAGAACACCAGCATGATGAAGTAGGGCAGCATGAAGGCACCTGGATGGGACAGAACACCACCACATGTCACTGGACTCAGAACTACACCAGGCTGCACCTCTGACCTCACCTGACGTTGTGGTGGATGAAAGAGGGCCTTCAGATGTCTTGATCCGGTACTGAAATCTGAATTGTTTTTTTTTAATTTTAATTTTATTTTATCCTCTCCCCCCACATGATCCCCTCTAGAACATCCACAGGAAGGAGGAAGTGGTAGCATGTGTCTCCTCCAAGTCACATGACCACTAGCCCTCACTAGTCCACACATCATGGTCTGGTGGGGAAAGCACAGTGCTTGGCCGTCAGAGGAGAATGAAGCAGAGTACTTTCCCTTCACTTAACCAAGAGGCCTGGACCACCCAGAGGGGGACACTAGTGAACCCACAATACTTTATCCAACCTAACCCCTATACCCATGTGAGGCTTAGCCCATTATGACCCACTAACTATGGACCTCTGGCTGTGGTTGGCATTTGAATGGGCTCATTGTGGGGCTACTTTATCCATTTTCAAAACTCAATAACTGGTTCTTAGTTGATAATCTGCTAAAATAGATCAGATTAATGGCTAGAAATAGACCAAAAATAACACAGCGTGCCAATACGTCTTGTTTGAACGGGACTCGTTTGTGTTCTCGATAACGGGCTACTGATGATGGCCCGTATGAATAATCAGGTCAGAGCTGACCTTTGAGCTGTTGGAGTGCTTTAAAAGTCTGGGGAACACTGGAGCTAGCGGGTCAGTAGAGCATCTAAAGGCTCCTGAGTTTCCATCCCCAACCTCTCCTGCAGAATTTGACAAATATAGTTTTGACCTTTTCCTCTACATAATGGAGATCGAGAGGGCTGTACTGTACAATCATTCACCTTCAGTCTAACAGCAGGGTAGATGGGTAGGGATAAAGGAGTACTGGCTTTGTCAAGACTGAGGAGTCATTCAAAATAAGCAATAAGATGGGCTAATGAGGAAGCTGACCTGTATGGGAGGTAAAAGGCCTACAAGGGCCTTCACTTGTAACTGGTGAATGATTGAAGCATTTGCAGTACAGCATTGAATCACGACCAAAGAACTGTCTGTCCACCTTGGCTCTGATGGCTTTTAGCTCCACTGGCTTTTAATAGCTCAGGTCTGATCAGAGGTCATTCCTTCTCTTCTACTTGCCCCCTGTGGGGTAGGGATTTTCCTCAGGCTCAGAAATCACTCAATAAACAATGACCACACATAACAACAGCTCCGTTGTTAGGCAAGCATCATCCTGGTATGAATCTTATCACATTAAGTCTGTGCAACAGCCCAAATAATCACATGCTCATCCAATGGTCTCCCCAACCTTGTTTAGTTTCCAATCAGCCTCTGATGGTTCAAAGAGCAGTGCTGACAGACTGGTTATGACACTTTCAGTATGACGGCACATTCTGGAGAAGTACACGGAGAGTTCAGAAGATTAAATTAATGGAATGATTTCCTTTGACAGAGAAAGTGATCAACTATTGTCTCTTTGTGTTCCTTTGACTTGAGGAGTTCACCTCTCAGGTTACAGGTGTTCAAGTTATTCCGAACAGAATTGCAGAGTTGGGATGTTAGCTCAAAATCTGCAATCAGTCCTGCCAGTGTATAAAGTGTGTCTCCTTTATTTTTGTCTGAGGTGTAAATGAGATGGCAGCAGAAGCCGTGGGGATGAACCTCCACGGTCTAGGGTTACAGGCAACACAAGTTTGATAGAAAACTCAGATGCAACTCAAGTTATTGCTGCTTAGTTATAAGCTGCATTCATTACCAATTTGTTTGGCTACTCTGACGGTGAATTTCAAGTAAGGTTTGACCCAAGAGGGGCAGTTAAATAAAAAATCCCTCCTCTTTGAATGAAGCATCCTGAGAAGAATGATCCTGCCTCACCACCTTGCAGCAGGCTGAGTTACAGAAGTTCCTATTAATACTTGAATTAGAATGTCCATCATAAACTAACATGGTCAATTGATTTGTTCTTATACAGGGTTTTTCTTGTCTAGTGACCACTCAAAGCATTTTAAGATGAATGCCTCACATCTATCCAGCCCCATGATGAGATACAAACCTGCTACACTCAACGTGAAGGGACACACTCTACTGCTGAGCCCCCGTGGCTCAGAAAGTTAGAAATGTAAGATAAAAGGTGGCAGCTATGATGTCTCTTACACCTCCAGGTGGCAGCCCACATTAAAGGAAGGACCGAAGATTTACCAGTAACACTCATTTTAATGTACTACTTCCCAATGACATCAGAACACCAAGGTAACAGACATGGTGCTCAAAATGGCATTACTGCTTAGACCTATGAATTCCTTCATATCCATCATAGCGGTAATAGTCTGCAGTCTTACCAACAAAGCTTTTTAAAGACCTCTGGCCTTTCCTGAGACCGACAATGCCAGACATTGTTAATTTATCACCGACTACTGGCAGTGTTCCCAGCAGTTTTAAGACAGCAGTGGTCAAGCTTTACTTAATAAACCACACCTTGATCCAGAGTCTCTTAAAAGCTATCGCCAAGCCTCTAATCTCCCATTCTTTTCTAAAGTATTAGAGAGAGTTGTGAATCAACAACTTTTGACCAACATAGAAGAAAACTACTTATATAAGCCTTTTCAATCAGCTTTTAGGGCCCATCACTCCACTGAAACTGCTCTAACTAGAGTGGTAAATGACCCTCTATTAGCTATGGACTCCAATTGGACCTCTGTGCATCTTCTACTGGACCCCAGTGCAGCCTTTGACACTATTAATCACAGTATATTAATTGATAGAATAAATTGTAATGTTGGTGTCTCTGGCTTGGCTCTCTCTCTTGGCTTGAGTCCTACTTATCTGGAAGAAAGCACCGTCTGTTATAACAACATCACATCGGACTTCTCTAATGTTAAATATGGCGTACCCCAGGGCGCGGTTCTCGGCCCTTCACTCTTCCCTCTTTATATTTCACCACTTGGCAAGATTATAGGTAGTCATGGAATTAATTTCCATTGCTATGCAGAGGATACTCAGCTATATGTACCAATTAAAGCTAACGATCCAACTCAATTGACTAATCTGGGAGCCTGCTTGGCTGCTGTAAAACAGTGGATGTCAAAAAAAATAAATCTGATTTTAAATTCAGATAAAACTGAGATGTTGGTCATTGTCGTTGCTAGACACCAACACCTCTTCGATCAACTATCAATAATGATTGAAAATTATGTGATTTTACAAATTAAGACAGCCAAAAATCTTGGTGTTACATTTGATCCCGTCCTTGCCTTTGATAAACACATTAAAGAAATCATCGAAATTGCCTTTTTTGACTTGCGTGACATTGCTTAAGTTAGAGCCAGAATTCTAACTAAAACTAGAAAATTTGACCATATTACACCTATTCTTGCCACCCTTCATTAGTTTCCTATAAATGTTAGATCCCATTTCAATGTGCTCCTACTAACTTTTAAAATCCTGAATGGGCTTGCCTCACCATACCCATCTGAATTCCTTATACTGTACGTTCCATCTCACACTCTCCACTCACAAAATAGAGGACTCCTCTGTGTGGCCAAAGTTAAAAGAAAGTCAACTGGTGGCAAAGCCTTTTCCTTTCAAGCCCTATTCTTTTGGAATAACCTGCCTGCTGACGTAAAAGAAAAAATCACACCGTCTTAATTCCTTTAAATCTCATCTTAAGACTCATCTTTTTGCCTTAACTTATAAATAGTGATTTTACATTATGTGATTGACAATCTGTACTGAATGGTGAGTGGGTTTCTATCTCAATGAGTTCAAACCATGACATTATATAATTACAGAATATGGTATTGACTAATGTAAGCTATGCTCTCGTCCAGTTTCTTTTGCTGAATGAATATCCCTCAATGTTTCTTTTTCTCTCATGTTCTATGTATGTGACCTCGGACAAACCCGGGAGACATGTAATCAGTGCCAGCCTGGTGATCAGGACAATGATGCTTGGACTAATGTGTCTACTGCTATTCCACCTCTTTTAAGAATCATCATCCATCTGTCCATTTGTCCACATTAGACATATGATGAATCTCAGCCCAAGGGCTTTATCTGGTATGTTTGCACTTTAGATATTCATTGATTAATACCTTCACTATGAAGGAGGTTTTCATTATCATTACTGTTGTTTTTTTGTGTGCAAGTGTTGCCATGTTTTAACAAGCTATACACCCATTTCTACAAAAGGCTGGTTACCCGTAAGTTGGGGGGGGTCGTCACATTAGCTCAGGGGTAGAACACATTCTTTAGGAACTAACAAACCAGAGGGTATGGGTTTGAACCCTCTTTAAGGCGTCAGGAAGGGCATTTGGCCTTAATCCCCCACACCTGCCTGAGATGGACTGGCGACCTTCTGCCCAATGAGTTCCGGGGTAAGCTCCAGCAGATCTGCAACCTGACTTAAGATAAACAGTTGACAATGACATGACATGACTCGCACATTGCTGACAACAGCCAAAAAGAACTCTGTCCATTGACTTGAATAGTCAGTCATCTTCTCAAGAAGCACATTCATGTCAAACATGTTTGATTTTGCCATATGTTCCCAGTAGAAACCAGCACAGAGGCATAAAACAAACCCACATGTTCAATGTGCCAGTACTGATCTGATCTTAAGACTTGATGCCATAAGGAGCAGGAAATTGGGAACTTTAAGGAAAGCTTGACATCTTCCAACCTTGTCCCCACATACAACTCCTGAGTGATGTTCGCAATGTGATGGCAGAATTTCTGACTACAAATGCACCTGATGGATTTTTTAATAAATCAAAGAACTACTCGCCAGTCATCCACCATCCGCAGGGATTTAAGACTAATTAAAAAAAAACAAGTTTGTCTTCCCCCTCCAGGGGAACAGAAATGGACATGGTAAGCAATAAGCCCATCTTTAACCAATAAAAGACGACAACGACAACACACACCACAAACTCTGTCATTTAAATGTGCTCACTTTAAAAAGTAAAACTTGAAGAACAAATGATGTGCAACAATGGAGGACACAACGAAGACAGAGGTATCTCCTGCCATCTTAGTAGCGTCTACTGTACAACCATACTCGTACAAGCTGAAGTACACTTAAGAGGAGTCTTGTCAAATGGAGTGTTGAGACAAGCATCTGCTGGTATAAAAGCAGTGGCTTGCAGTGAGTCATGGTGTACCTGTAAAAACTGTACACCAACCCCAAATAAAAGGGAAGAGAGACACTTTTTATCTGGTCAGTGTATTCTTACAGTGAAAGGTGTCCTCTGTATTTAGCCCATCCTGTTGTGTAGGAGCAGCTGCAGCAAAGCCCCTCCTCCTGTTAGCACAAATTTATGACGTATTTGAGGGAAACTTCTGTTCAGCAGCCAAAACCATCTAGAGGGCTTTCCAGTGTGCAACACACCATGACAGCTCTGGCCTGTGTTTGGATGGTGGAGTTTCAGGAAAAAAACAACCTAAAGATTCAGAATCAGAATCTGAACCCATATTGAGCTGAAAACATCATGGAAACAAGCCAGCAGGTGATCCTCAACAAAGCACAAAATAGCACAAGCTAAGGATCTCCTTGACATCCAGCTACCACAAGTGATTGTATGGCGTGACCACACAACACATTAAATCTTTGTTTCAGTGACAGAGGCCGTCTAGAGCTGGACCACATGATGAACAGTGACACTGATTTATGTTTGTTAGTGGAACTTTTTGACAGTAACTGTTTCTCTGAGTGTGACAAATACAATCAGTGATGAATGGTTGGTTTTTAAATATCACCATTATAACCATGACCAAATATTATTTTACATTATACCATTAAGCCTATATTATGCAGCCTCTTGACCACGTGCTCCAGACCCACCCCACGTCATTCAGTTTCTCTGTCCCATCCCAGGTACTAGGTTCTAGTCAGCTAGTACAGTTTGTCCTTACTTATGTTACAATGCTGAAAACCAGTCATTGAAAATCATCTGTCAGCTTGTTACCCAACATTACATGTGGTGCATTTTTGATCTGCTTTTCTTCTCAACTCTGAAACTAAACCACGTGGTAAATATCAATGATAGCCTGTATTGGCTGATAACCCAACCATGTCATCAGCTATTTGACCATCGTGACAGTGGTAACAGTCGTGGGGCAATGCCTTGTCCTTAGTGGGGTTTGATCTCAGAGTGCAGGATTCACATTCAGTTTCAGGCATTGATGGAATAGCTAAATCCAGTCAGAACCTCACTGCAAGCAGAAAAATACCATTCTCTCATCAAATGTGATTATTTTCTCACAGAAATTGGGGTAACATTCAAGATTGACATAAAATCAGAACAAGATTTTCTGAACTGATGATCAGGCACCTCATTCTCCCCTCAAACTAAACGGACTGTTTTCTGTGGCCGTAGCAGGACTGTTTTATTCTCATATTTATTTTCTTCCCTTTCCTATGACAGACCTCTTGTAAATGGCAAGCCACTGTCAGTTAGTTCTGCCAAAAATCACAATTGAACTGTGCCTCATTCTGAAGGCAGTAAGGAGAGAAGTGAAATTAGCCCCAAAAACAATTCTACTGCCTCCATCCTTTGGAAGATGATGGAAAAAATTTATTGCCGATATCCAACCAGACCTGAAGCACATTCAACATGTTGGGCTTTACTTCTCCTGTCCATCAGCCCTTGTCGAGATTAGTTGTGCCACTTGCTTTTGAGAAAGTCATCTGACATGGCTCTAAAGAGAAGCTGACCAGGGATTGGTTCATATGAATTACTAAATAAAAAATGATTACTTCCTGACTCAGGAGCCCCAGGATGAAGCAAAACTAGGACCAATTTAGAATGGCTTGTTCAGACTGGTATTTTATTCCTAATACAAGACCAGTGCAATGGCAGACAGTTCTGATTCCATCATCAGTATTATTTCCAACAGACGCCCTTCCTGACACAACCACTAACCCTGTACTCCTGTCCATAGGCTTGGTGGCTGTGTCAGAAAGCATCCGATTTTCTCAAACTCCTATCCGGCTTGACAAGACCATACTGGATCTGTCGAGTCTCTATACAGGAGTGGTCAAGGCCGTGTGTAACAATGACCGCCATTGCTGGTGTGCCCTCATGGGTACCAACGGAAGCTCTAAAATCCACTGTGGCAACCCCCAAGAAACAGGGAACAAGCTGAGAGAAGAGACTGAAGAAATACCGAGACTGTGCAAACCCTATGTTCTAGAACTAAGTTTTAGGAGTTGGACACATAAACTGTCCTGGATTATCTGGGCCCCTCTCGGATTGTGTGTATGAGTATTTCACACACATCCACTTACTATAGTTTGTTTCTTAATGCCTTCTTAGCCCTCTCACTACCACATGTCTCGCACTGTACCACTATGACCCCAGCCTAATTAATGGTGTGCTTTGAGCAGAGGTGTGTAGATTGTCAGTGTGAGCAGCATACTCACCTTCACAGACACCCACTTCAAAATGTGTAATCCCATCACTGTTCCCTGATGGCCGGATCACACATCTAAGCCCACGGTCACAAGTCCCGTGCAGTCCATAGACACCCCCGCATGATTCATTCTTCTGCCTTGCGCACACACGACAGCAACCACATATCCCCGGAACCACAGACCCCTTGCAGGCACCAACTGGCAGCTCCTCACACTTGGACTGGTCACAGGGCAGGCAGAGCAGAGCATCAGTCACTTTGGATGTGAAGAGAAACGAGGAAAACAGAATCAGAAGTGTGAGACACACCGTCCGACAGGGGGACACCAAGGGGAGAGCAGAAGACCTCAGCATGATGGGAAGAGGAGGACCAGAGAAAGGAGAGATGCTATGATCCAAAATATCTGTTCCAAAAATACAACCCTGAGGCAGCCTGGCAGCAGTGTTTCTTAAACTCTGGCTGAAGACCCAGAATGGGCCAAATGCCCATTTCCACTGGATCCCAGCATGTTCACAGTGTGCTGGAGAGGGTAGGAGCCCAGTCAACAGGTGGGACACGTGACACTCCAAGACCTCAAGCAAACAAGTGCGTAGAGAACGGAGGACAGGGGAGCCAGGGCCCAGGCCGGCGGGCAGGACTCTCTGGATGAGGAGCTGTTTGTCCTGTTCAGGAGGACGTGTCTCTGTGTCCACAGCTGATGAGGACTGTGCAGAAGTTGAGCTCTGGTACCAGTGGAGGCAACTTGCCTGAGATGCTTTGTAGTCCCAGTCTGAGGGACGTGTGCTCCCACAACTGGCAGCAATTCGACCAGAAGACGTGTCTCAGCAGACGCAGCATGGGTCCAGCCCAGGGCCAGCAGGGCTGACCTACAGGGAGTGCTCCCTCAGCTAGCCGCCGAGCTGACGGGCCTCCGCTCGGCCCGCTAGCAGCCCGGGCTCGGTGAGGGATGAGTGGCTGTGGAGAGACTAGGCCGGCGTGGAGTTCGTCCTGATCCTCAACACCTGCATGGTGGCCACGACATGGTCTGTCCCCTGTGATAGGACGGCCCGAACCGGTGGCATCAGAGCTGCAGCTGGCTGCCTCACCTCGGAACGCTCCCCAACGCCGGAGCTGCGTGGCGAGGACGGCTTAGAATCACTGTCGGCTTTGTCCCGACCAATGAGCCCGGCGTCGACCCCACAACATGTTCCCCATCCACTAGCGTCACAAGTTGGCGACGGAGCCGGGGTTTGCTATGGAGCCTATCGTGAGTTGTCCCGTTATGGCCGCGGGCAGACCCCTCCTCCTCCTCCTCTCCTCCTCTGGACACAGCGGAAACTCTCCCGCCGCTCCGCGCACAAGACGTTGCTCCGCACTCCGGCTGGCGCGGCAGCCTCCCGTCCGGGTTCAGCGACGCGAGTAACCCAGTGAACTGACCTCCTCCACCTTCCTCCACCTTCCTCCACCCAGCCCAGCGTGTCTCTTCGTGTCTCTTCGTGTCTCTTCGTGGACGTGTCGCGGGTCCGTCGGGGTTCTGAGCTGAGCCGCTCCTGCACGAGCTGTTTTAAGGACGTGGTCTCTGTGTGGGGCTCGCGCATACTGCGTGCTCCCCGCGCCACAGCGACGGAGGTCGATCCGTGACCTCATGACGGGACCACGCCCACCAACAACCAAACCCTGCCCGTTGATTGGACGGTGGTGGAACGCATCTGAGCGCGCAGGTGTGGAATGTTTGGGTGAAACAGAAACAGAAACAGTGAGACAGAGAAACACACAGACAGAGAAACACAGCAGACAGACAGACAGACAGACAGACAGACAGACAGAGAAACACAGACAGACAGAGAAAGAGACAGACAGACAGAGAAACACAGACAGACAGAGAAACACAGACAGACAGAGAAAGAGACAGACAGACAGACAGACAGACGGATAGACAGAGAAACAGATAGACAGACAGACAAACAGATAGACAGACAGAGAAAGAGACAGCTTTTTTATGATTTGTTTGTCTTTTCTGAAAATGGAGTCTTCCTGGGTCAACCTACTTACTCTTCTTCTGCTCCATCCGGGGTTGATTTGCCTCTGGTAGCTGTGCCCAGAGAGGTTGTCTACCATCTCATAGACCTTCGACATCTTAAAGAAGGCAAGTCTCTTCACTGCAAGCCGCATGGAGATGGCCTTGTTGGCTTTACCTTGACCATGCATGTCTATGGTTTCCTTCTGCTCTCCTGAGGCAACTGTCCTTTGTTTTCTCTGGTCTATGTTGAGTGTGGTGCACACAGCCAACCGCGTGTTGGAATAGGCTTCATTTATCACAAAGGCCTTTGAGTGGTCGTCAGACCAGAAAAGGGCAATATAAGAAAAAGTCCACTTATATTTACTTCATGACTCATTACATGATTGGAGACATTCGTAATACTAACTAAGAAAACTGGTTAGTTTGAAATGTCACTATTATCCAATTGTATTATTCATTTTGGTAAGGGGTTCCAGCAAAGATGTCCTGATTATTCTAGAATCTCTGTAGGGAATACAATATGGCTGCAGAAGCTCAGCGGTAGTGCCCACGCCTCCAAGCCAGGCGTCAGGTTCAAACCCACTGCAGGGTGTCTGTGGAAGAGCATCTGGCTTTTATCACCCAAGCTCTATCTAAGTCCATGTCCACCCCCACAAGATACAAGGTACACCAAGAAGGTCCCATCTTCAAATCCGATACCAGATTATATTATTATTACTACTAGATCCTTTCTGTATCACCCTTGTAGTTGTACAGATCAAAATATAATCAACCTCATCAGCACTGATTTTGCATCTGATGTTCAGTTCAATTCAAAGTTGACCACCGAGACAATGCATAGAAAATATTGAGCCAGTGAATTATGTATCCAACCATCATAGTTATGTATTGTCCATCACAGACTGTGAGCAGGAAGGCTGTGGGTAGCTGGATAGAGTAGATAGGCAAGAATTCATATCCTAAAGGCAACCTGGATCCATTCAGCAACCATGCTAGCGACCTCTCTTCCTGCATCCAGAACAAAAGCATGGCGGAACCCATTTTCACAGAGTCTGATATCTGCACTTGGGAAGTCCTGCCTGATGTCGTAATAGTACTGTGTGGGGCACCAGTGGTCAGAGGCCCCATAGTAAAACACCAGCTGGAAAAGAGAAACACGGTTTATTTAGTACAGCAGCAAACAAGAATGATCCGTTTGCTGGACGTCAGATCATGACGGATGGCAATGATGCAGGGATACATGAGGGAATTAGTTTGGCAAGCTTCTGCTTACCTTGTCGAGGTTGTGTCTTATGGTTTCGTTGTCTCTCTGCAGCACTCGTTTCATTTCTTGGCTGGCCATATACATGGCATTAGCTAAAACAGAGTTAGCATCACTGTGGTTAACGTCGCCGTTGTTTGTTACAAAATACAAAATACAAGTGTTATGCCAGAGAATGTGAGGGCTTCCATCTTCTAATGAATTTGACTGGCTTCAGGTCAGAATCAAAGACAGAAGAAAGATTCAGATTCATAACCGTTAGGACATTTTTGTATGAGGGGAAGGTCGTGTTTTGCCTCAGGCTGTTTCTCTGTGGGACAGAAGTAGTGTTTCACTCGCCCGATGGACTTCTGAAGGGACCATGTGTATGGATATGACCGGTTTCTAGTTGTTCATATATATATAAAACAAACAGAAGACAACTAACCTGCACAGTCCCCGCCGACGAGGCCAACAGTCGGTTGGACGACTGTGTCGTCCAGGTAATGAATGCTGCGAAATACCCGCTTGACCAGAGCAGTTTTGAGCCCCTCGGGCAGGAGGGAGAGGAGGAAGAGGAGCAGGTAGGCCACATAACGCATGTCGCACAGCACAGGGGTCATGACCTTCCCCTGAGGAGACTGTGCCATCCGCTCAATGGTGGGGAACAACAGGACAGCCTTCATCACCTATGAAAAGCAAAACAAGGTGTTGAAGCTCTTCATCCTGATAGCCGCCGCATCTCTCTTTGGAAAAAAAAATCTCAGCTTTGAAAAAAGACCCCATTGATGTAAAGAGGTGTGGAGACAGAGGAGAGCAGGGGTGTTTTCTCAGGCCAAACTCAGGCTGGACTTGGATGGTCAGAGGACACCAGGTCAAGACAACGGATCAGAACAATGCGTTCCAATCCATGTGAAGCTGAATGCCAATAGCTGATCTAGAGGAAGACCAGGGCAGATGTGAAGGGTCACAGGGACCAGAAGAGACTAATTAACAGGTCAACTCTGGAATATGCTGCCCCCTTGAGGTTTACAAGGGAATCATTTTCTGTCTGTCGAACTTGTATGATGACAGGTTTGTCTTACGTGTCACCGTCAGTCCCCACGTCATGGGGTGGACACGGATCTGAGGGGGTTAAGGCCTGAGGCCCTTCCTGACGCCCTGTGGTGGGATCAAACCCACAATGCCTGACTTGTCATTCACACATCCCAACACAGGACCTTGACATGCTCGTAAATCTGAAATGTGAGTGTCTTTCGTGATCACATCTTAGGGGTTTACCACAGGCTCTTGTTATGGATTTGATTCTGGAGGACTCTCAATCCACCTTAAGCTCAGGGTCTTTCTTCATCATCTCCAGTATGATGTAGCAGCCGATGGAGTGTCCCACCAAGATGAGCCTCACTTCACTGGGAACGTGCCTCCTGAGGAAATCCAGTTTGTGCTCAATCTGCCCGTTAAGTCCAAACACATCTGCCTCTGCTGCCGAGGAGCCGTCTGCCAGAAGAGCAGTGAAAACATGACTGTGGTGTCTTCCACCGTCTCATACTAAACTATCAGCACAGCAGAACACACACGTGTGTACCTGCTAGCATGTACACAGTTCATTCAATGTTACCTAAACTAACAGCACCACCAAATTCAGAGGAACCGGGTCACAAAGAGGTGAATGGGTTCTTCTGACACAGTGTTGATGGAGAGAGAGGTCTCCTCTCTCCTCCAGGAGACATCTTCAGTCTGAGCTGACATCAGTGACTGGACATTCAGTGTCAATGAGCAGCTCTCATATGAACCCAGCCTTTAGTGGTGTGGTATCACATCTGTCATCATGTGACAATGCTGTGATTGATCCTATTCCCCAGTCCTCTGTGAATAGTCCTCATGACCACTGAATGTCCAGCCAATGAGCAGCTCTCATATGAAGCCAGCCTTTAGTGGTGTGGTATCACTGTGTTGTTGATCAGGGTGGGGATGCTGCAGTCAGCTCAGACTCAACATGTCTCCTGGAGGAGAGAGGACACGTGTCTCTGAATAAACCTCTGGTCCAGGTGAACTGGTTCAGCTCTCTTTGTCATAGAGAACACTGGCCAGCAGAAAGTCCATTGGCGCCACATGAAAACCCCACAGGGACACTGTAACCCTAAGCGTACCTTCCACCATGTCCATAGTGTCAGGGGGCACACAGTGGCCTGCGTGACTCACAGCCCACACCGGGTGGCGCTTCCCGAACATGTTGTGAAGAGTCAGCATGAAAGTTCTGTAGAAGCCGACCACACCTGGGTTGCCTGGAAGGAGGAAAACAATGTGCAGGTTTTCTTTTTCTGTTCTTTCCAGGCAAAAGTTATCTGGAGCACAAACCAGCAGATAGCAGGTGATTTAGTAGCAACTTCAACAGACTTATGAGGTTGCAGCTCATTAGGTTTGCTCCAGTAATGTACTCATGGCCTTTCTTTGTGGCCAAGGCATCATCCACTTGTGCTCCACCTTTACTGTCACTGAGCCGTCAGTAGGATTCGTGATGGAAAGGTGGAGATGCAGTTCATGCTTTAACCATGAGGTGGGATTGCTATGATGGGTTAAACCTATATTCTGGTTCCTTCATCTCACACTAATATCTCAGTTCTGCTTCCAGATATGAATATACCTCTGGACCAGGTAAACCACCATGCGGATTGACAAGACCACACCTCAACCATTACGGTCGAGGCTCTATATGGGATCGGTCGAGAGCTGGGTTAATAATGACCGCCATTGGCCCTCACAGGTGTCAGTGGAAACTGCAAAATCCACTGTGGTGACCCCTGAGAAACAGGGAACAAGCCCAAAGAAGAGTCAGTTCTTCTGCAACAGGGACTCTACCTTCACCTGCTGGCTTACATCCAGATCTAGATCGATTTAAACATTGCCTGTATTCAGCTTCTCTTTAAAAAACACCTCCCTGGAGCAAGGTTAGAGAACAGTTCTGAGACTGCATGAAGAATGTCATCTGATATTCTCACACAGGGTGATGAAGGCCAACACTCTATTCTCATTCTTCTAGATCTGACTGCCACATTTGATACCATCCATCATGGCAGCTTACTTGATAGGCTGGAGAACTGGGGTGGCCTTTCTAGTATCGTGTTAAATTGGTGTCAGTCTGATCTGACTAACAGGTATCTTAATGTCTATTTGACAATCATGGATCCTCATCAGCTCCCTGACTGTGTGGAGTCCCCCAGGGGTTTGTCCTTGGGCCAATCCTCTTTCTACTTTCTACCTCCGGGTTGTTTGGTCACTTGGTCAACACGTCATACCACTGTTACCCCTCATTGAGTGAGACGGACTCTCTTACAGTAGTCAGACTATTCATTATGTTCATGGACAGATGCAGATGTGCACCTTCATCCCAGAGCCCCCTCGCTTTACACTCTGCAGCCCAAACATGCTTATCCATCACAATAGAGACATAGCCTTCCCCATAACTACCCCTCCCTCTGAAACTCTCTGGGTCAGCACCGATCGGTCCACGGTCAGCTGCAAGTTCTTGGTAGGGCAACAAAATTAGACAATACCATATTGAATTTCATATTGGATTTTGACAAGGACATAATGTCAAGGAAACTTACCTGGAATGATAAGAAAAAGCCATTTGTGTCTGGAAACTAAGTGACAGGCACCAAATTTGAGAACTTCAGTGATGGCACCACAGCAGTAGGTGAAATCAGTCGTTGGCTCATCCTTAGCCTCCATTGCCACTGAATCCATCTCATCAGCTTCAACAGAAAATGGGGAAAATTAAGCTAGCTAAATGTCCATTGATAACTTATGTAGCCAAACATTCACAACTTGACTTGATGGATGCTCAATATGCACGGGTCAGAGTTGTGGGCGGCATCTGAGCTCAAATTAAATCTCAGGAAGTTTCACATTGGCTGGAAGACATTGATTCAGTGGAAAACCACATCAAGTTCATCAGGGAGAATGTGAAACATGACAAGTTGGCCTTCTTAGGCTGGGAAATCAAAATGAGTGATGAGGACATTTGATTGTTGATGTTTATTATTATTATTATTATTATTATTTACCCTAACTCCACACATACGGACCAGTACTTGCGGTTTGACTCCCACCACCCCCTGGAGCATAAACTGGGAGTCATCAGGACTCAGTACCACCGGGCTGACAACGTCCCCACTGACTCAGTGGCCGGGGAGGAAGAGAAGTCCCATATTAAACAGGCCCTGGTTAAGTGTGGTTACCCTAACTGGGCGTTTGTGAAAGCCAGGAAGGGTCCCAGACAGAGCTCCAGCCAAGTGAAAGGGGAAGAACAGCTGACTAAGCATAAACCAGTGGTGAGTCCATATGTGGCTGGAGTTTCAGAATAGCCGAGGTGTGTATTTTTCAAACACCACATCCCAGTTGCTTTCAAACCCCAAAGCAAATTAGAGAAAATGTTGGTCCACACCAGCGTCCCTGGCATAAAAAGAGTAACAATAATTATCCATCCATCCATCCATCCATCCATCCATCGTCAACCTCTTAACCAGTGTTGGCTCACAGAGGTAGCAGATTTCAGCCTGGACCTCCAAGCTTTCCTTTCCCTTGCAACATCCACTAGCTCTGATTGGGGGATCTCAAAGTGTTCCCAGGCCAGTGTGGAGATATAATCCCTCCATCTGGTCCTTGGTCTACCCCGTGGCCTTCTCCCAGCTGGACGTGGCTGAAAAACCTCCTTTGGGAGGTGATCAGGTGGCATCCTTACTAGATGCCCCAACCACCTCAACTCTTTAGACACTGTCCCAGAATTCCACCTGAT
Source organism: Regalecus glesne (assembly GCA_900302585.1). Taxonomy (NCBI): domain Eukaryota; kingdom Metazoa; phylum Chordata; class Actinopteri; order Lampriformes; family Regalecidae; genus Regalecus; species Regalecus glesne. Next base: position 15,728 of record OMLC01043458.1, read on the forward strand.
GTTGAAGAGACGTGTCATCCATGACAGTCCCTCA
>OMLC01043460.1:0-14490 GCA_900302585.1 Regalecus glesne
GATTTAGACTCATCAACGCGCATCGAGAACTGAGAAGGCACAGGTTACAGGTTCAAACCCATCCCTGGGCGTCAGGACGGACCTTAATTCCTGAAACTCAATCTAAGTCTGTGTCCATCCCCACAAAGTGGGGACTAATTGTGACGCGTAAAACGGACCTTTCTCACTCTTCGACGATCTGAGGTCCAGCCCCGTATTGGTGCATCATGACGTCACACATGGCTGCTGTCCACGGTGCTGAAATCGACGTGGCCTACGTGGTGACTGACCAGGTCATTATTGCGCAAAAATGTGTAAAAATAGTATTCAGCGAAACATAAAATATAGAAAACATAGAGACTTCCGAAGTTGAAGTAGATATTTAAGAAAAATCAAAGTATCAATAGCGTGGAACAATAACCGATGCATACTCCAATGTCACGTGATTAGGGTTCGAATACTACTGAAAGTAAGGAAAATAGAAATGACGTAACTCATAGACGTTGTCACCTAGCAAATGTCTGCTCTACTCTGAAGTATGAAACAACGTTATGGCATCAGCAAGAAATAAAAGATAAAAACACTGCCCTTTGTCCTCTCTGGATATTTCAATGGGCATGAGCATTCAATCCTTAATGGGCATTGAAAATAGTACAATTACACAGGAACTGCAATCACCTCCCTTGGAAAACCTTGTTGTCGGTCGGTGCAAAAATCTTTAGTTATAGTACGGCGCTATCTGGCTCTTCAAGTCATCGGACAGAAAGTGCATCCAAGGGTAATTGCAAAAGTGAAACAGTCAGCATGTAAAATGAAACAGATAAGATGCTGTCACACTTGACCTCATTCAGCACAGTCACATTGGGCCGGGAGGACCCCCCCTCCCCCCACCACCACCTCTTAGTGGAACAAAACACATTTCATACATTCTGGGTTTTTTTTTCTCCATTCGCTTTTGTTTTCAAATTGGAAATGGCATCGATCTCAGTATTCTAATAAGACTGTGATGATAAAGACACGGATGACGACCGCGAAGCTGAAGGATTTGGTGTTGACTGCTTTTGCGGGCCTCTCATTCGAGCACCGTTTCAAGGTGCTGCTCTGAGTTATTTAGCAAACGATAACGCTGTTTCTGAAATCCAACCATATGACGTGCTCTTGCGTCACGAGGCGGCCCTGTAGCCGTGATACCAAATCAGTCTTTTAGAAGAAGAAGCTTTCTTTATTTGTCATTATACATAAATACCCTGAAGCGTTTTTTCTGCATTCAACCCAACCTGTTGTATAGGAGCAGTGAGCAGCTGCAGTACCCGGGTACCAACTCCAAGTTCTTTTTTTCCCCCATTACCTTACTTTAGATAGTGGGACGAAACTGAAACACGTGGAGGGAACCCACACAGACATAGGGAGAACATGCAAACGCCCCAAAGAAAGGACGTGGACTGAGATGGAACCTACCCACTCCACCACTGTGCCGCCTTAGTATCTCAATAGTTTTTACTACCCACTACCATGTGTCCTGGTCATCAGCAATAATAATGGAGGTCATTGGTCGAAGCGGTGTGCATTCCTCTTTGAGCTTTAAATCCAATAATATAGACGATGAACAGGAACATTTTCACTGATATGATCCAGAGTCATGTCTGCGGACTGTTCACCAGCCAGCTTCTCCTCTATTTAAATGCAGCATGGTGATTAAGCCCAGCCAAGTGTCATCATTGCAGGTCTGACTGACCATCGCTATGGAATGGAAATGCTCTGGATGTGCACGGCTGATAGAAAATAGGGGGTGTAAAGGGAAGATGGGACAAACTGGAAAAATAGTCTCATTCAGACTCACAGCAGCCAGCAAAGTATCAGCCATAACAGACTGACTCATTGGTGTTGACATTTAAGTAATCAGTACAATGAACTTTCAATGAACTGGGCCTTGCTATTTTAGGAGATATGTGTGAAGTGAAAGACAGAGTTTTAGCAGGAATAACAAAAGGTGAAGTAACTTTAAAGGTGTAGGCCACATGTCACCAACCCTGTGACTAGGGAGGTTCGTGGTGGTTTACTGGACACCTTCTGTGGGACTTCTCTGGATTAGGCAATTATAACTCAGTGAGCTATAATACAATTTTGACTTCTCAATTTATGCATATCCATCATAACTGGGTTTTGGGGGTGTGTGGGGATACTTTAAATAGATGGATGACCAAAAAACGGGAACATCAACACAGTTCAATGTTTTGGTATTGCCATGGAGGAAGTGCCATGCCACATGCTGGCAATAAGAAAGAAAGATTCCCTTAATAATGATAATAATGATTCCCTTATCAGTCCCGCAAGGGGAAATTTGTTCTCTGCATTTTTGACCCAACCTATTGTAAAGGAGCAGTGAGCTGCCAACATATGGCGCTCGGGGAGCATTTAGGGGTTAAGTGTCTTGCTCAAGGACACCTCGACATGCTGTATGCAGGACCGGGAATCGAACCTGCAATGTTCCGATTGCCAGGCGACCGCTCTACCCACTGAGCTATGCCGCCCCGTGTGTGTGTGTATGTGCGTGCGTGTGTCTGTGTGTGTGTGTGTGTATGTGTGTCCCCCGCACTCTTTCTCCCTCGCCATCAGCTCATCTCAATGTGGCTTTGCACGACTTTCAAAAGACTTCATATCCCAGTCTAGGTTACAGTTCAAATCAAATCTCGAGTTAACACCTCTCATTCTCAATCAATACAGCGTGTGTCTCTGAACGCTAAAGGACTTAATAATGAAGAGACAGAAAATAGTGTCTTATCTCCAACAGGTAAAGGTAGGTATTGCATTTATACAGGAAACTCATCTAAAATCCGACTCTGTTAATTATCTCAAAAGAAGATGGGTTAGTCAATTGTACCACTCACGGTTTAATGTCAAGGCAATTCTTATACACAAAGATATTATATTGAAGCTGAAGAGGTGATTTCCGACTTCAATGGAAGATGTCATTGTTGTCGGGCAGTTGTTCTCTCTTCCCGTTATTTTTGTAAACATTTACGCTCCAAATGTTTAACTTTTTTTTACCAAACTATTTTCCCCTATACCTGCCTACAACAACCTGATAATAGGGGGACACTTTAACTGCATTCTCGACAACACACTTAACAGATCCTTGAAATCAGCCAATGCCATCGATGATTTTTGCGCACAATCGGGTCTGTTTGACGTTTGGAGATGTAAAGATCATAATAAAAGGCTTCTCTCTCATTTCTAAGGTACATCATACTTATACTCGTATTGATTTTTTTCTTTTAGATAACAGGCTAATGGGGAGTACAGAATCTTACCAATATCATACCATTTTTGTTTTGGACCATAGCACACTATCTTTTAAACTAAGTTTACCCCATTACTTCAGACCCTCTTTCCACTGGAAGCTCAACCCACTTTTATTAGCAGATGATGAGATTTTTAGGCTCATCTCTTCCCAGATATGGTTTTTTTTTATTGATACTAACACTACTCCAGAGACCTCTCATTCAATGATATGGGAGGCCCTAAAAGCATTCCATACAGGAATAGAAAACTCCTCTAGCATGTAATAAATGAGAGAGGACAAGCTCAGGGTATCTCCCAAGCCCTAGCTGAAATTGACAAGCAACATTCATCCTCCCCCTTCAGACCTATATAATTAAAGGTCTGCAAATAGAATACGATACATTGACAACTGATAAAGCCACATATCTACTCATGATGGCCTGTCAAAACATCTATGATTCTGGTGATAAGGCCGGTAAGCTATTAGCACAGCAAACCCACCAAGCAGCTGCGTCTCACCTCATACATAAGATTCATAAGATAAGATAAGATAAGATATTCCTTTATTAGTCCCACTGGGGGAAATTGCGGTGTAAAAGCAGCCAGTGTAAAGCACAGTAACAGAGATATCACAACATCCGGGAAAGGTACTTGCCATCACACAGATGCCGAAACCAGCAGATGTGAAAGCAGTCCAGAGACTTCCGGGTAGGGTAAATTACCTGGGCAAGTTTTGCCCACATCTCTCAGACCAATGCCAGGTGTTGAGACAACTGACCCACAAGGACCATAAGTGGAATTGGATAGGAGACGCTTTCCTCAAACTGAAAGAGACTATCGCAAACGCTCCTGTGCTGAAATATTACAACCCAGATGAGGAATTTCAGGAGGAGCTGAGCAAGCAAGAAGGAATAGTGTTTAAAGGTGAACGTGCTGTCATCCCAGATGCACTGAGGAGGGAGATCACACAGTGCTTGCACTCCTCACATCTAGGTGTAGAAGGATGCTTACGGAGAGCTAGATATTGTGTATTCTGGCTTGGCATGACAGACCAGCTCAAAACTTATGTTGCCAAGTGTGACATCTGTAGGTCAGTGGACAATAAGCAACAAAAAGAAACACTGCACTCACATGAAATACCAAACAGACCCTAGGCAAAGGTGGGCACAGATTTATTTTCATTTGACAATAGAGAATACCTTATCACTGTGGACTACTATTCCAATTTCTGGGAAATAGACTATCTGCCTGACACAGAGTCCACTACAGTGATGAAGAAACTGAAAACCCTTTTTGCTCACCAAGACATCCCTGATATTGTCATTTCAGACAATGGACCACAATATTCATCGCAAGAATTCCAGTGATTCAGCCGACAGTGGGAATTCCAGCACAAGACTTCATCACCAGGCTATCCACAGAGCAATGGCAACACGGAATCAGCCGTCAAGACAGCAAAGAGACTCCTTCTCAAGGCAAAAGCTGCCAGACAGGACCCCTATTTTGCGCTTTTGGATCACCACAACATGCCATCACAAGGCCTAGACACTAGTCCAGCGCAGACTTCTCAGCCGCCACACCAGAACGCTGCTGCCCACAAAGTCAAGTCTTCTCCAGCCAAAAGTTGAGCAGGCACAGCAAGGACTGAGAAACAACCAACAACGTCAGTCTGCCCACTACAAAAGATCAGCTAGAGACCTGTGAGGATACAGCCACTTGCACCTCACACTGTTTGGAGAAAAGGCAGTGTGCTGAAGCAGGTTGATACCAAGTCCTACGACATCCAGGTACACTCTCGAGGTGTTCTCGGGAGGAACTGGAGACACCTCAGGCGTGCTCCAGGACTGGCTCCAAGTCAGCCTATAGACAAAAAGACTGAGGACCCCGTTCACACAGTCTGCTCTTTTGCATATGGTCTCGGAGGGGAATCCAGCAACTGTCAGTGGTGACATTGATGCACCTGTAACCACCAGAGCAGGTCACATAGTGGTTAAGCCACAACGCTTCGGGGACTTTGTGACTTACTAATAACTGTGAGGCACTAATGGTCGTTTGAGGGGGAAAAAAAACTCTCAGAAAAGAGAAAGGATGTAACAATAAGAGCTATTGTTTACATATATGTTCTCTACGAACTATTGGTTTACGTTGCAGGAGAGCTGCTACACAAGTGTGGTAACACAGACAGTTTTGAGTGATGCACCCCCACATGAATAGGTTGGGCTGTAATGTTGTTGACCCGTGTGCTGAAGCCACAATAAACTATGATCCACTTGAGTTGAAAAAAGAAATTCTGTAGTCATTGAGTAATGAAAGAGACAGAATTTAACACAATAGGATGGGTTAAATGCAGAGAAATCCAAATTTCTCCTTGCAGGACTGATACGTGAATCCATTTTTAAGGCAAATTCCATGTCATCATAATTTTCACCTCTCTATCGGCTAGGCATCTGATACTGCTCATGTGGAGGAACAGACACCACCCACATTTAACAGGTGGATTAGAGACACCATCTCATCTCTGAAACTGGAAATAAAATCAGATACACTCTGAAAGGCTCCATGCAGAGTTTTAAGATAATCTGTTCACCTTTCTTGAAATATTATGAGGACATACAAAGTCCACTACAGCCATAAGATTAGATGTGTGAGCCACCCCCACTGTGTATGTCTGTGTGTGTGTGTGTGTGTGTGTGTATATGTGTGTATGTGTGCTTTAATTTAGTTTTGTTTTGTCTTTTCTTATTTTGTTGTTATTGTTTTCATAGTTATGCTATGTGACTGCTCACTTAAATTAACTGTTAAGTAACTAGGATAGGCTGGCTAAGGGTGGGTATGAGACAGGGATTTCTAGGTGGATGCTATGACTACTAAAATTGTGTCTGTATTTGTAATGTGATATTAAAAAACGCATTAAAAATTGTAAAAAAATAAAAATAAAATAGATACTACTACTGCATCAACAGCATTATCACTGAAGTCACAACCAAGTTAATGTTCACAACACTTCAATCAGATAACTTTGTTAACAATAAAATTGTGACATGGCCATCCGTGTTCTTCAAACTCAGCACTTACCCAGCATATCTGAATCCAGGCTGCCCTGGCTAGAAACAACACTCTGGACACGACTGGGCCTGAGTTTGCAGCTACCTGCGGAGAGAAGATTTGATATTTCCATTGTAAGGTTCAGTCTGTCCAGGATTGCAAAATCAAATTAAGAGATGAACAGGCATCGATGGTAAAACATGTGTCCAGGGGACATAGGAGGGGGAAATCATCTTGATTCCCTCCATACTCCCTCCATACATTGTCTCATTCCCTTTTCATCTTAATCTAGTATAAATAGGAGCCGCTAGGATTCTTTATAGGAAAAAATAAACAAAGATACCACCCTAGTTTATGGATTTCTTATGTTGGATATTAGTTAGTTTCAGAATTAGCTGAACATTTTTATTATGCTTTTAAGTTAACATCAGCCTGTTACAAACCTTTATACTATACCCATTTAATAGTATAAAATACTTGACTATAGCCTGAAACCAATTCAGAAGGTGGATAATAATAAATAAATAGACCAAGGAAGGTTACTTCACAATAAACATAAGCAACACGTTTTGAGACAGCAGTCTAGTGTTGGAGCACACAAGGAGTGTTTGAATTGTTTATTAAAAATATTCTGGCTCCTGTCCCGCAAGATTACAACCTCAATCGCATTAATTCAAATGTTTGTGTATGTCATTCATCCTTTAATAAAAACAAGAAAAATACAAGGGCTACAAGGAACAATACGAGGGCTTTGGTATTGTAACCTGTATTTCTTCTGGTTTCCACTGGAAGATCCTAACTTTGAATAACCTGTAACCGAGGATAGATCCAAATTCAGATAGACCCCAAGCCTAATTATAATAGAGGAGGGGTTTACTTTGTATATACAACAATGTCTAGCGATTTCTTTGCAAACTGAACCTGAGCAACTCACGCGTAAAGCTATGGAATCCAAGTGCATCACATGTTAGTCATTACACACATAGAGCACAACCTGGTGCCTGCTCAAAACAATTAAGCTTTAGTTATTTCTTTTATTAAAAAAAATAAAATCTTTATAGGGCCTCTAGTGGTGCACGGGGCTAAGGCGCTGTGCAGCACATGTCTGCATCTTACATCTGGGTGTTTGAATCCCAGCCACTTCGTTTCCAACCACGGCCAGAGGTCCATAGCTAGTGGGGCATAATTGGCTAAGCATCACATGCGGATAAGGGTTAGGTTGGATAAAGGATTCTAGTTTATTGTAGCTAGAGACCCTCTCTGGGTCATCCCCACCCATAGATAAGTGAACAGAAAGTACTCTCACTTCGTTTTCCTCTGAGGGCTAAGCACTGTGCTTTCTCTGCAAGAGCACAACATCTTAAAGAGCGAGGGATAGTCGTCATGTGACTTGGAGGAGACACATGCTACGGCATCCTCCTTCTTGTAAACACTCTAGAGGGGCATCAAAGCAACAGAGCCAGCCATAGGCAACTCAGGGAATCCAGGTGGGAAAAGGTGATAAAAAATAATCATGTTGCAGAATTTCAGAGCAAATCTATTTGACAGAAAAGTGAAAATCTAAAAAATTACATATTTCGAAATGGACTTGAAAAGGTTGCACCTGTGATTTGTACCTTCTATCATACGGCAAGGAACCCATAAATATCTATGAAGATGTTACATGTTAATTACTTTCAATGTTACGTGCTTAGTAGGCAGAATCAGAGAAGAACAGTTTTCTGCAAACACTCACTGTGAGTGGCTGACTGCATTGACTCTGCTAGACTGACAGTGGAGGGGGTCTTAGGGGGTGAGGTGGGCTCAGAGCAGTGGTCATTGCTGGGCTGGATGTGGGAGGTGGGAGGCTGGGCCCGGTCGCCTGTGGTGCCAACTGAGTCTTGGGAGCAAACGTCTTCTGCTTCAGGCTTAATGGCTTTGATCATCTCGCTGGGTTCTGAAGCTGGATCACTGTCAGCACCCATGGCAACACTTACAAGCTTCCCATCTTCAACCTGTTGCTGAGCAGAGTAAAAGGACACTTATACTCTTTCCCAGTCAAAGATGGATATATATGTCATTTTAGCAAATACCAACAGTCAATCTTTAAGGCCTGGACAACACTAAAACAACTTGTTTCACTAAATACTGATATACTTGGATACATCCAAGTCACAGACATCAACCTGACCCTGGTACTTATATTGAAATGTCAGCACAATATATCCAATTAGCTATTTCTGTGGTTATAATTGCATTAGCACTGCTGTGGATTGTCATGAGGTTGGCTTTGTGATGCAATGAGTTTCAACCCCCTGCCTTTGCTCTTGCACCTTAGAATATAAGCTAAAAAATAATTCTTCCCTTGAGAAGAGAGGAGTATTTCAGTGAGAGATGAAATGAAAGAGAGAGTGATAACAGATAGTTATTGACATGTTTTTGTATTTTTAGTAGATCTAACTTGATAGTCTTTTTTCAAGGGTTTTTGTTCGATTTTCTAAGAGATCTACTACAGCCCGATATCAACAGCAGGTCTGTTGTAACCCAGATAATAATAATGGATAAAAAGGGGATAAGCTGTAGAGTTTATGTGGTCTTTCCAGGGAGTGACAACTGAAGTGGTGAAGAAGCTATTTAATGTCCAATCAATGTTGGAGTTTGGAATGAATTATATGTTGCTTCCAGACAATCACCAGCCAGCAGTTAGTCCCACCTAATTGCTCCAGTGTCATTGGGCGCAGGAGTTTTGATTTTTTGTTTTTAATTTAATTCCTTCATGGGTGGAGAGACATAATGAGCACACCCGTTTCAGAGCAGCGCTCATAGAGGATATAAATCAAACAAGAAGCAGAAGAAAACCAAGAAATAGAACTAAAATGGATTTCACTGATAACTTGGACTTTAAAAAATGTTAGGTAATTACAGTAACCCTAAGTGAGTTAGCCTATTTCAAGCTGTATGTCTTACTTTGTGAATTAGATTTGAAGTGCTTATAATTTTTCCAAATTCTCCATCTGTTACTGCTCCAAAAAGTGAAAAACCTGATGGCTTAATTGGGCATATCATTTTGTATATGTATCCAATTTGTTCACACAAAATCAGTCAAGTTTTATTTCCATTAGATCTTTTCAGTGAAATGGATGCCGAGCCTTCCGACATGGATTTAGAGATGGACACTATCACAAGATACCTCTGTGATCACTGAGCAGGTTTTACCATGTTTTGTGGTGTGGCAGGCCTAGCTTCTCCAGACAGCCCCCCACACACGCTCGGCTTCATCATTTTCAGTTTCTCCTTTCACAATCACCCCCGACCCACCATTCACACTACCAAATTCGCCTAGAAGTTGGAAATGCCATACTCACCTTTCTAAATCCCTGGAACTCTGAATTTATATTTACCTTTTGATTTTTTCTTGGACTCTGGACTAGATCCAAACCACTAGATTTACCTTTTCCTTCCCTGGAAGTTTGAATTAGTCGCTGAGTAGAAGAATATTTTCCTTCAGTGAATACTTGCATTTATTTTATCTTATATGTTGAATTTTATCAACGAATGGGATCAGGCCAAACGTGAATTTAATGTTAATAACTAAGGATCCAGGTTACAAGAGCACACCCTAGATAAAACTACTCAGGAAATAAGATAATTATTTTTCACTTGACAGGCAATTACTATATTGTGCATCAGCAAATATACTACCTTTGTCATTGTGCATGATATAATATTATTTTAAAATTCTTTATTAAAAAGGGGATACTTTTTCCTCAATATCAAATACCTTTATTTGAACTTAATTCAGCGGGGAAAAAATCCATAAAGAATCCAGCAGATATTGGTTTGAAAAGGAGCAGGAAATTGCTACTTATAATTTCCTACCCCCTCTTTTTACATGTAACCTTCTGTCTCTGAGTCTCATTTAAGCATTCCAGTGTGCTCCAGTGGCTGAACCTCATTGCTCCATATCATATTGTTGTATAACTATCAGTCCCTTATTGGTGATATACTTTTTCTTGGCTTAATACTAATACACACTTCTTTGGAGGATGTAGCTCCTAAACTTTAGAACTCTTTCCATTTGGAATTAAGACACATTTAAAAAATGTGTGTGTGTGTGGGGGGGGTGTTGTGCATATATCCACAGCTAATCTTGGAATCCATTATTTTGTGCAGTTATACCTGTATAATGAAGAACTTTTCATGATTGCAGTGATGGAAAACCTACAAAAATCATTTGTTCTCACTATGGCTGCTCCCTTTGTTCTATCCCTTTCTTACACGCTCTACCAACACTGCTTTCCGTCACTGTCTGACCAGTCAACTATGTGTATGTGTGACTCCCATTTATGATTCACATGTCTTTGACAGAGTCAAAACCAAAAAATTATGTATTCAGGCAAGATTCTTGAAAAAGTAAACAAGAAGTTAATTGTATTTTGCAAACCAGCAAATCATCCATTGCTGCTCTCAGGACAAGAGAACTAGAGGAACATTTGTAATCTGGAAAACATAGACCTCTCTAACTTTGCAGATTAACATGTCTTGATGCATGCTCAATAATCCAGGTATAGAAATCACAAAAAAAGGGGTGAATCAGTTCAACTAGATCGTTTCCAGATAAACTTCTGATCCAGTCAAACTGATTCACCTCTTTTTTTGATTTGCAGTTAAACTTTACAGATATCACATAGACCACTTGGCATACAGTGATCAATTGCCTGCAACTGCTGCTTTGTTGCTCTTTTGCATTTGCATTCTGTCTTGCTTGCCATACCTCAAGTAATTTCTTGATACTTCCTTTGCATTGACCAATCCTGTATGTTATACATTAAGTAGCATATTCCAACAGCCATTTTGTTTTCTGCATCTGCTTGATTGCCCGCTTATCAACATATATTTACAACCTGGTGCGAGACGGCATCCAAAGGATAAATCAGAACAAACTCACACCTTCCTGAATGCAATAAACAACACAGGAGAGACTCACGCAATCAACAAATGACAATAAAAGACTAACCCACATGTATTTTCTGGGTAAGACTTCACAGAGTGCTCTGCACTCTGTGGGTTTGTCCCTTCCTACAGGAAGCCTAATAAACATGATGGCTAATATCTATCTCGAGACTCAGATTCAATCTCAGATTTCCACCACACACGGGATGAACCGAAAATTATTCACCTTATTCACCTCGCTGCGACAAAAAGCCAAAGTTCCCAAGTCTCCAATATCATAGCTCCACTACGAAAGTAAAATTTTATGACTTTTTATCATAAATTTTATCCATTACAGCTGGAACTCATCTCAGTAGTTAAAATAAAACACCAATAGACAATAAACAACAAACAGTATGGACCAGCCATTCACCTTGATTCATTTTGTACCATGAAAACCAAGATGGTTAAAGACAAGTTTTTTCATACCAGTTTTGGTGCTTTTATTGCTTAAGAATGAAAGTAAATCAGCAGAGCAGTCAGTCACCTTCATCTATTTTATATCATGAAAACCATAACATTTGACAAGCAATTTTAATGATTTTAATAAGGGCTTTGAAATTATGATACCCTGATCTCTGTAATTTCATGTCAGAGTTGGCTGCATTCTCCAGAGGGGCCACCTTTGAGGCTGGGCATCTAGACTGACAGACAGCTTGTTTTCATTAGATTTAAAAAAAAAACTTATGTGCTGTATATCAACTTTTTTCTCCATATTTCCCATTCAATCGAAAAGAGCGCTGCTCAAATTTCTATGATGACATGATAATTGCTGGTTTTTCAGTCCATGTGCATGTATTTCCTTTCTACCAGTGGTGTGATGTGTAACCAAGCTCTACACCAGAGATGGGAGTATGTGCATACCTGGCAGATATCTGTACTCTGTCGATTGCACTTTTTTAGTTTAGAGTAGTTTTTGTGATATTTTCTATTTCATGGTTTTATTGTGTTTTATTCCTGTATTTATGTTTATGCTTCATTTCCTCTGTGAGGGACTTTGTGATGTATCTGCTCTCAGAAGATGCAATACAAATAAAGTTACTTACTTTATGTGTAGTTATACACAATCTCTTTTTTGTTTATAAAATTAGCAAGTTTGCTTCCCTTCATGGTTGCTCTTGACTTGAATGATGTCCAGAAGACCCAAAGCTATTCTAAAAAGTTTAAGAAACAATTCAAAACATCATGGGCTGTAATTTCACACCTTTAGCCCATATCAACGTTTTTCCGATTCTGGCATTTTAAAAATCTCAGATGGGGTTGTGGTCACTCTAAAGAGGGGTGTTTTGTTAAACTTAAAGCATCTTTAAACCTGAAAGATGTGAGGCTTTTGTAGAGCATTGCGCATAAAAATGCATCAGTTAGATAATAAAAAATGATCCTCACCAATGATGAATGAGTGATTGAATCATACCAACCTCATTATCTGCTTCTGTCATCTCTGCTTCCAGATCACTCTCCAATATTTTCCCTGGTGTGGAGTGAATAGAGGAAACTTTTGGTTTGTCCTCTACCTGTCCTCCATCAGCGCAATGATTACTTTGTTGCAAGAGCTTTGCTGCACTTTCAGATAGTCTTTTGGTTGCTTGGATCCTCCGTGGGTGCAGGCGACTCAGGGATAAGTAGTGGAAGTTGTCTTTTTCACTGTTCAGCACATAACCAGAGATGGATATTCTCCTGAACTCCTGGAATGTGGGTAGGCAGTAAACATTAGGATTACACTAAAACAGCGTTTGGGTTTTTTGTGTGTGGGGGGGTGTCCATTATACACGTCACAATTAGTCCCCATATTGTGGACATAGACTTTAGATGGAGCTTGGGCAATTAAGACCGGATGCCCTTCCTGACACCCCGTGGGGGAAATGACCCGCTGCCCCCAAACATAAATAGTTTAATTAACATCTTAAATATGATTAATATTGACAAGTATAATGAGTGATCCTTTTTATCACTCATTGTGACTTTTTCCACTATCAAAATTTAGTTCTAATAGCTTTGATTACGTGAAAGTTAGTAAAAGAACTTAATTTTTCCTCTTAACACAAACAAACGCTTCATCTCCAAAATTCAATATGGAATGGATCTCATTTTTGTATAGTGACCTAAAGATAATTTTCCATCACATTAATCTATAAAGATAATGGTTTGGAGATAGTGCTGGTATCTTCATTTGATAACTATAATGAAAATAGAATATGGTACGTATCTCGAAGAACTTTCAGAGGCAGCTCATAAAAACAAATAAAAATATACAGACAAAAAATGCTAATGACTCCTCTACCATTTAACTGAAACCATAACTCATGAAATTAATGAAGGTTCTTGCCTCTTTGAATTTCTCCAAAGACTGTTCGGGGCCAAAGACGAATTGCAGAGGAACAATCTCATAATGACAATGCTGCCGACCGCTGGAACGGAACACATGATCAGCGACCTTATGAAGCGTGGAACAGCTGATGACCCATGAATGACGCAGGGCAGATACAATCTCATCCTCCAGCAGCCAGCGGATCTGAGATGGGGAGGGAGAACAAGCCCAAAAGAAGATTTGTGATTATCATTTCATCGAACTTAAAAAAACAGGCTGGATCAATTGATTTCATGAAAAATAATCCAGTATAGAGGGCTTTGGTAAATACTAAGAACTTTTGCTAAACAAAAGATTGTCTGATAGGCCTTATCCTGTGTTCAAGTGGTTATTCCAAGGCAGGGCTGGGCAATTTTCTTTTTCCATAGGGCCACATGAGAAACAAAACAATGCCAAACAATGCACCTGCGGTGCTCTTTCGTGCCATGAAATCATAACACTCCTCACTAACTATCACATCTCCTCTAAACCTAGCTTCCATTAATCTTTCCCATGTCTTCATGATGTGGCTAATCAATTTCATAACTTTGTAGTTGCTACAGTTCTACACATCACACTTGAGTCTTGAAAATTGGTACCAGTATGCTTCTTTTTCATTCCTAAGGCATTCTCCCACTTTGGAATATTGTGTTAGACGATCCAGTTCAAATGCTTCCACGTGTATGTTTGTCTCAGCCAACCATCTTCCTATTCTACATCTTCATCATAGCTGCCCTCACTTCATCCTTACTAATCCAGTGTACTCCCTTATTCATTCTATCTCTCTCTCTCACACACACACACACACACACACACACACACACACACACACACACACACACACACACACACACACACACTCACAC
>OMLC01043462.1:0-13044 GCA_900302585.1 Regalecus glesne
GGTGGCCTTATTCATCAAAAAATAGCAAAACCTCTTCCATAATCGACAGATGGAAATGATAAGTGGTTTGTCTTTCTTCACGTTGTATTTCCGTTTCCAAAACCCATTCCAAAGATCAGAGGTTGGTAAAAAAATAAATATAAAAGAATCGACTTTGGGCCCCCAACATATCTTGGTATTCCCTTTTACTTTACCTCAGGTGTGAAGTTTGTTTTAAAATGGTCTAAGGCAATTCAGTTTGTAAAAGTTTTGATGTCAAGTGTCATCAAGATCCCCATCTTTTAAAAAGTGGTGGAACACATCTTACAAAGACAGATTACAAACACTGACTTTGTGACCTCATTTGCTGGAAGCAGATGGTGCACAATGAAGACGTACAACATACACAAAATAAGCTTGGCCCCTAACGGGCTCAGAAGACAGACTACAAACAGCAATGAAACATATCTTCTCAAAAGAACAGACCTCTGAGCATTTCAACATCTTTTTTTAAATAACTTTCCTCAGTAGCTAAGAATGAAAGCCCACCTAGCATGAGTACGTCCTCATTAGCAAAAAACCATTACTACATTACAGAATACAATATAGCCTACTCATAATAAGAGATCCATTTTTACACGTCACAATTAGGCCCAACATTGTGGGGATGGACACAAGACTTAGACCTGAGGGATTAAAACAGGACACCCCTCCTGATAGCCCACAATGGAATCAAACCCATAACATCTGGCTCATCATTTCCTGACATCCACACTCAGCCACTGATGAGAAATCACTTTTGAAAAAAGTCCTTCTGCATTTTCAACACAGCCAAACAAACGTCAAATGAAGTGCAAATAAATCTCCCTCGAAGCCATTGCTAGAGTATGCACAGGTTTGTACAAAGAGCTAGCATAGCCTCCAAGGGTTTGTTGACTGAAGCAGTGTGAAGGGGTTCTCAGTCATGGTGGTCGTCTGTTTGACTGTACCCTTTGGGGAAAGGTCAAAAGATTTATCACACCTTGTATCCAGTTCCAGCTTTAATAGGACTATGTCAGCATTTCAAACTGCATTTGTGGTTTCTTAATGGGAAGTGTGCAAAAATATTGGAGGTGGAGGGTAAATGGGAAATCCTCCAAATGGACCCCATGCAGCACTTGGGCCTTAAGGCAAAGGAGATGATACTGCACTACAGTCAATGCAATCTGGGATTTTTTTGTATATCTAGTCAGGATGCCTAGTTTCTTTCCCTGCCTCTGGTCCTGTAGCTTAGGAATAAATTGTTGGAAGATGAGACAACCTTTGCATAAATTTTAGGATGTTTTCTCAGGCTGAATTAAAATCTTTTATTCCAACTTCTTAGCCTCATTTGAGTTTCTCTTAAATGGTTAAATGGACGTATTTTTACATGGCACTTTTCTAAGCTACTGACAACTCAACCCGCTTTACGACATATATCCAACATTTACCGAGCATGGATTGCTTGAATGTTTTGAAGGAATCATGAGATGTAAAATGGACCTCTCTCATTTTCAGTGCCGTTTGCCATTATATGTCCAAACAATAACGGTCAAATTTCTAATGTTTAAAACTGTCAAGCGGGTGAGAGAAACAATGCCTCATTGATTGCTAATGGCAGAAAATTGGTGTGCCACAGAGGGTTTAAAATTGGCCTGCTCTCCTTCCAGGGGATGATGCAGTGAGTTATAAACAACACTAATTTGTGGTTGATGTCTGAAAGTGTGCAGCAGGAGGGCTTTGAAAGCCAATGAAGTTCTTTCCCTGTGAAGATGCTTCATGAAAATGCAGGAGTACTGAGGGTTTGAAAAATAAACACCTTGCAGGCTTCTCTATTGGGATATAAGTACATATTATTCTAAACATTATGACCTCCCACAGGGAAACTGAATAACATTTATCATCTCCATACAAGAGCAGATATCAAGGTCTGAGTAGTTTAGATGGTAATCCAACATCAGTTCTCATAGTCAACATGTATGTTGAAGGAGAAATGGGCAAAAGAACCTGAGCAATATGGACAAGGTTCACATTCTTTTGGCCAAATGACTGATTCAGAGAATCTCTGAAACCACAAGGCTTGTGGGGTACTCCAAGATATCTGTGGTGAGTACCTGCTCACAGGGGTCCAAGGAGGGAAAAGCCACAAGCTGGTGTTGGAAACCCAACGCCTATCTGTGGGTGAGGACATCAAAAGCTATCCTGTCTGGTCCAAACTGACAGAGGGCCTATTGTGGCACAAGTGGCACGTTTGTTTAATGATGGTTAGGAGAAAAATGTCGCAAAACACACTGTGCATTACACCCCAATACATAATGGGCTGCGTGGCTGCACACCAGCAAGAGTCCCCATAATGACTCCTGTCCACCGTCAAAAGCATCTACAACAAGCGCGCAAGAATCAGAACTGGACCTTGTGGCAGTGAAAGGAGGTGGCCTGGTCTAAGGAATCACATTTTCTTTTAGATCATATGGATGGCCATTTACCCGCGGAAGTGATGGCCCCTAGATCCAAATTTCCCCTTGCGGGACTGATAAGGGAATCATTTGTGTTATTTTATTCATGTACTCTGGAAAGAAGAAAAACTGGTTGAGGGACTGTGATGATCTGGGCAATGTTCTGCAGGGAAACACTTGTTCCAGTCATTCATAAAAATGTCTATTTGACACATGCCACCTATCTAAACATTGTTGCAGACCAGATACACCCCTTAATGTCAATGGTATTCCATGAAGACAGTGGCTTCTCTCAGTAGGATAATAAACCTTGCCAAACCGCACACACAGCATAATAGGCAAGTGGTCATGATGTTTTGGCTCATCAGTGTATAACCCTAGAATAGACATTCAACGCCAAGGGATCACTTAGCATCTCTGGTTATCAACAACACATAAGCTTGGTGATGCAAGGTGCAAGACAGACAAAAGGTGCTGTGGTCAAAAATAACCCATGTCCCTGAGGAAGAGGTAAAGAGACACAAAGATAAACTTCATTGAAGGATGTTGGTTATAGGATTGGAAAAACCCTTTGCCCGGAAACAAAGTGATGCAAGCCGAGTGATAGGTTAAACAAAAATAACTGTGCTCAACATGTGTACATCGTGAAAATCTGAAATGTCAAAGCTGTTTAAAATACCATTCCTATTTTGGGGAGTTTTAGGAAAGCATAATCCCTTCAGTAATCTGTATTTATCATTGGAAAATAATTGCCTTAATCTTGGTGCTTTGACTATGGCTCTATGCTATAAGTGTTGTTGCTTTATACTAAAAAGAACAACATTCTGTCTTTTCACAAGAACTCATTAGGCTGGTTAATTTACATCCACTCACTGTTTTTGTCACGAAATGACGACATCTGAATTTCAACATAATATACTACCATTTAAAGACTATTAAAACATCAATTTATTGCCCAGCTAGTTATGGATATTAACTACAAAAGCGTAGTGACAAAGCATTCAAGGCCACATTAGAGAGAGGTTCATTTCTACATGTCACAATTAATCCCAACATTGTGGGAGTGGACATAGATTTAGAACGAGCATGGGGAAATTAAGGCCGGATCTCTTTCCTGACAACCTGTAGTGAGATCAAACTTGTAAACCTCATCACTTCCCAAAGTACACACTCTACCACTGATCTACCACGGCCCCTTAATACCATTTAATGCTACAGGGGGCTTCAGGTGACGTAGCACCTATGTTAAGACCATCTCTGCGTCATGATGTTGGATGCTCGAATCCCGGCTTCCCCATTTCCAACCACGGCTGGAGGTCCATAGTTGGTGGGGCATAATAGGCTAAGCCTCACATGGGTATAGGGGTTAGGTTATTTTCATGCAGAAATTCCATGTTTTCAAATCCCACGTGAAAAATCCTACATGGACTTCAAACTGATTCTGATCATAAGATTGGATACTTTGGGTCTCCGGTGGTGTAGGGGGGTAAGACACCTATGTTCAGTACATCTCTGGGTCATGCAGTTGGGTGTTTGAATCCTGGCTGTGCCGTTTCCAACCACGGCCAGAGGTCCATAGTTAGTGGGTCATAATTGGCTAAGCCTCACATGGGTATAGGGGTTAGGTTGGATAAAGTATTCTGGGTTCACTAGTGTCCCCCTCTGGGTCGTCCAGGCCTCTTGGTTAAGTGAAGGGAAACTACTTCGCTTCGTTCTCCTCCGACGGCCAAGCACTGTGCTTTCCCCGCGAGAACACAATGTGGAAAATAGCAAGGGCTAGTGGTCATGTGACTTGGAGGAGACACATGCTACAGCTTCCTCCGTCCTGTCAGCGTTCTAGAGGTTTATCAAAGAGACTGACCCAGCAGTAGGCACCTCAAGGAATTCGGGGCGGGGGGTGTGGATAAAATTTAAAGAAAAAAATACCACTTAATGCTACTCACTAAAGCTAATATCCTGATACAAACATTGCACCATATACAGGCTAAATTATTTTTTTTCAAATTATCAAGTTCATACTCCCCCCCACACACACACAATATTGGGCTTCAACCAAACTGGTATTTATTGTAAATTTTGATATCAGTTTAATAAGATGTTGAAAGCGCTTACGTATAAGATATAATGATGTATCCTGTGTGTAGTGTTGGCAACACAAAGTCAATATCCGGTATGGAGGGAGATATCATCCCCATAAAGGGAAAACGTTTCATCTTCACACTCAAAACCTGTGTGAATTTTCTCTCTACAGCATAGAGACAGAATGGAGCCTTTTCCATTGTTCCTCCATGAAGCTAGTCACATCCACAAAAGCAGGCAGTCTTGGCAGCAGGCAGATCTGAAGTCTATTTGAATTTGGCTCGGTGCATCTGGTATAAGGGCACCAACCACGATGTCAGCAACAAGCCAAAAGATCAGCATACCTAAATCCTGCCAAGCCAGGACACTAGGACACTTTGTGTTCTTTGTGAGGGTACAATGAAGTTGACCATAACACCTTTTTGGTTTTTTTTTGGGGGGGGTCTGCTTTTCTTCCTGAGCCACTAACATAAATAATCTGCAGCTTGTTTTGCAGACAGATCAACATCAGGAGTTCACACTTAGTCATATAGACAATGTTTTCATGTTGACTGGCACACGCATTTATTCAACTGACGCGCATATTTGTCTTCCACTGAGCAATGAGACAAGAAAAGATGTTACACAGTATCCATTACTCATTGACAGTCCCTTTATTTATTTTTATGCAGTCAATTTTGTTTTTCAACTGATAAGTCACATGAAGTATTGGGAGTATATAATAATGTTTTTAAATGTTGCTAAGTGATTTTCTCTCCACTTACAGCCCAATACATGAACTCATTTCAAAATCTGGCAGGCAGACACAGTGACAATTTTCACTCGTCCCTCTGATGACACAAAAAAAGCCTCACTGCAACAACAGCTAATAACATATCTTTGTCCAAAAATCATTCACGGATGTCTGAACAGAACCCAATTACTCCTGCTCTGTTAAATGGTGTTTTTGACAGACAGGCAGTTTGCAGATAACAACCCAAGAGGCAACAATTTATCATTAATGGGACCAGCCATGAATGGTTTGGTCATGTTCAATTCATCAGTAATTCTTCTCTGCAGTCTGTTGAGGATTCCTAGATGATTAAATGTTGTCAAGGTTTTAGTTTCTTTTGTTTGTCTGCAAATATATATGTAAAATGTATGGGCCTGAGCCCAAAGGACCCTGCTGTCCATTATGATCTGTTTTTCAAGGCTGGCAAGGGCTGTCGGTCAACATTTCTCTCTTGACATCAAAACATTTAATAATCATGCAGGAAGAGATTCTGAAAAGGGGAAAAATAGAAATTAACTAGCTTTGCTTTTCCTCTAAATCATGCTGATTAAGATGTATATTTGTCATTGGACTAAAAAGGAATACATTTAACAAATTAAATGGTTTTTGTTTGAATGTCTCCTTATGTTACTGTATGAGAGTATCATTCATAAGATAATGTATGCAAATTGAAATGAAGTATCTGACAAGAACAGATTCAGACTGGATCCTCTTTAATAGCCTTGGCTTGATTGACTGCTAGAGAGGAACTCACACTGATGAAACAGACATGTCGCTTTGATTACGCAGATGAGTTTCTCCATGAAAAAAGTTGAAAACTACAACCTACCAAACCCTCTCAGAATCGCTGCTATGGATGCAGGTTATATATCGGTGATAAAAAGTCAATGACCATAACCCTTGAACCTATTTTTCTCAGATCACATCCAAACCTCTGGTTATTTTTTGTCCTCATCTAGGGTCTTAGTGTAGATGCTGATCAAGGACTAGGATGACAAAAGAGCACCAAAACATCCAACTCACAGATGTTTCCCAGATGGTACTGCCATAGTGAGCACAATGAAACTTTACTGTATTTCCACTGAATTGAGAGAATATGGGTATATAGCATTCAATTGAGTCAATTATAAACCTACTAAGAAAAGAAAAAGCAACCAAAGTGAAATATTTTGTCTCCTCTCAATGATAGGCTCTTTGTGACTTGCTGAGTAGTACAAAGAACTCCCAACATCCCCAGAAAGAGGACAATGATTTGCCCTTGATGTTGGCATTTCAATCAGACAACATAGTAACATTCAGATGGTCTCCCTGCATGATGATGACACAGCACTGGCAAGCCCTGCCTCTCCTGTGCTTCCAACCTTGATGGCTTATGCTTGTGCGCCTACACAGCAACTTCCTACATTGGCACGGGCTATATTGTGTTTTGCATCAGCAGAAAGTAAGAGTCACCAGCCATCATGCTTGACACTTGACTCCCTCCAAAGGAGTATAGAGGTGAGCAGGGGAAGCACAACTCGAGTCTCAAGACAATTTATTGAAAGAGACAGCGATATAAACACTCCCAGTACTCATTGGACATTTCTGATCAAAAGGACCAACTTTAAAATTATGCATCATTTAAAAGATGTTCTATTTGAATAAAAACATCTCAAGCATTGAGAACCTGCGTTAGGCTGTTTAAGTCAATGCTCTTTAGATAAAACCGAGATGCTTGACCTACTTTCAAAGTAGATTGTCTACTATTGTTTAAATGACCCCTTCCTAATTCTCATAGCTGGCTACGCTTGGCTGCTGCCACTACTGGTAAGCTTTTATACATGAAATATGAATCTACCTAAAGGTTGGATAAAATTCTATTTATGCTCCAACTCGCTGATGCTGTGCCTCATCAGGGCACAATACTCTCATCTAGCACATTCAAGCAAGATGACAGCCCTCAGAATCTGCACTCTGGATAATCATGCAATCAAAATGCATTATTTGACTTCAGCAGGTGCGAGACTCCATAGGGAGGGGCAATTTTCCATTGAAGCTAATTTGAGTGTTATCCTGCTCATAAGCTCATAGAAAGACATTCACACTTTTAATAAGAGACCTGTTTGACTGGTTGCTAGGCAGCACTCATTAGCGTGCTCAAGTGAGACGAAGAGAGGAGGGAGGTGTGAACCCTGTTTCTTACCCAAAGTTAGACTTGTGCTTCAAACAGAGGGAGAGTAGGAAGGTTTCACTGTTGGTAACAACAAAATATCAACACAATACTCATTAAAGCAGGAGTGCATACTGAATAATACTGCAACATGTATACCGTGCATGATCAATTGTTGAACATGCAATTTACAGTCTATGTACATAGTTAGATTGTATGTACAATGTAACCAACATCAGGAGAGGGATAGTTCATGAAGTAGGGCAGTTGTTTGGTAATCAGGAGATTGGTGGTTTGATCCCTGGTTCCTTCACAAAGTGTGTCCAACTGTCCTTGAATAAGACACTGAAGCCCTAACCGCTTGGGACAACATGCAAAAATTAGCCTGCTGGCTAAATCTGGCATATTTTCATTCTAAATGTTCATTAGCATGCATTCATCCTATTAAGGAGATTATCATCATCATTATTATTATTATTATTATTATTCTGAAAAACAGTTTTAAAGCACTTCATTCATTGTTAGGATAAGCTGTTGATGATTTTTGTAAAAAATAATAAATCTACCACTCTTTCTCTAGTAGAATTAGTGCTACCCCTAGGCTAATATATCGCTCCAAAGTGGAATATTACTTATGTCTACGGGTTAGCTGGTGTCATATAGGTTAGCTCTGTTGCTGTACAGTAAAAAGGTCCTGGGTTCAAACACCGTAACAGGTTCTTTCTGTGTTAAGTTAGCATGTTCTCCTCTTGAGAGGAGATCATGCTAACGTATCGGTTTCTTCTGGATTGTCCAGTTCCCTCCCACCATCAAAAAGACATGCATGTTAGGGTTAATACTCTTTGCCTGTGCCCCTGAGCAAGGTAATAGGAAAAAGAACTGGAGTTGATCCTGAGCGCTTCAGCTGCTCACGGATTCTATACAATCGGATGGTTTAAATGCAGAGAATACATTTCAGCATATGTATTAAACCTTGTACATTAGCACATACCTTGTGTGCATTAATACCACCTAATACCTATACCAAATAACATAATAGGGGAAAAAATACAAGATTTTTATGAATGGTCACTAAATTTGTTATTGCTCAAAGAATTGAATATCCTCACTTTTCATTCAAATAGCCCATGCTGTTATTTCTATAGTTCATATGAAAATAAATAAATAGTTCCCTACCAGTCCCACAAGGGGAAACTTGTAATTCTCTGCATTTGACCCATCCAATTGTATAGGAGCAGTGAGCAACCACCATATGGTGCTCAGGGAGCAGTTAGGAGTCTGGTGTCTTACTCTAGGACACCTCTACGTGCTTTCTGCAGGGCCAAGGACAAAACGTGCAACCTTCCGACCGTCAGACTGCTCTACCCACTGTGCTATGCCGCCACATGCTGTAGTGAATGGTAAAATGGTAAATAGACTTGTTCTTACTTACATAGCGCTTTTCTAGTCTAGCAACCACTCAAAACATTTAAAATGAATGCGTCACATTTACTGAGCTATGCAGCGGGATATGAGCCCACAACACCTGACTCCCAGGCGTGTACTCTACCTGCTGAGTCACAACAGTGCTTTCATGCAGTTGCCTGCCTTGGATAAGAATTTAATACACAAAAAAGGGAAAAATGTGAGATGAAAATCACTACCTTTCCTATTGAATAGCTTTCTGAGACAATCCACAATCTTCCCTCCATTATTTGATTAAATCACAGGTACTATCACCAGCCGTAACAGAGACACAATTATACATACACAAATATCTAGCAACCTTTATGAAAACGTCCACACAGCCCCATGCTGCAAAGTCAGTACATTTCATTTTGAGAGTGAGGGACAAAATAAGCAATAACCCATAAAAAGGTTATGGTTTTCTTTTCCACTGTAGATGTGTCACTACTCTTAAACATTTAATGCAATTTCTGTTCGACCTTTGACCACATCGCGGTTAAGAGAATAGATAAATCCAATCTTGGACTCATTTCATTCTCCAGTTCTTTAGTTTGGAATCTATGAGGTGGCTAGTATAGTAAGCTCCCATGAAATCTGATTTTCACACCAGACAATATATGTCAGTGTGAAAGCCAACATTAATCTCAACTCCCAGCGTTCTGAAGCATGTGCCCCACACAAGCACGCATACACATGCGCGCGCACGCATACACACACACACACACACACACACACGCAAACACACACAGAAAGAGACAAAGTAACAAGATATTTATTCATTACTCTGACATTTCAAATGTGTACTACTCAGTTAAGCCTCAACAGGTTGTCAAAAAGGTAAGAAATTAGCCTCGTTTTGGGTACAACACACCATGCACTTTAGAAACAAGGCTCAGGCAAATCAAGGTCAGATCCGATGTCTAATACTCCTGCTCCAACGGTAAAAACGTGGCTTTAGCGTCTTATGTGTAAAGGTGATGCCGAGACGGATTGCATTGTGATTTGTTACGGGTGCTTTAAATTTGGATTCATTGATTGAATAAATAACATGAAGATTAAACGCTACTGGAAATCACTGCCAGATTTTGCATTTCTGTGAGATACTTTTCATTGTTGAACAGTCACGAACGCCTATTTTCAACCAATAAAAATAGCCATTTTTTGTTGCTCAAAAGGAAACATTCATAATGAAACATTTCAAGTGGACCCCTAGGCCCAGCTCTTGTGCTCTCTCAAGTGTGCAGTATAATCTATTTCTCAAATCCCAGATCCGTCCACATTTGTTGACTAAAGTGAAGTAGGAAATAGGTTATGAAAACTGGTGGAAACATGACTGGAAGTAGAATTAGAACATTACTCTATCACCCATAGTGACTAAAATCATAATGATTTTGTTATCGACATTTATATTAGATCAGATATTAGCTTTAATTCTCAACTATTTTCTGTTACGCTCCCCAAGCAATAAGAAAACAATTCGCGCCCCCCCACTCTCCACCGTGAATATAAATAATATAATTTGTCTATAAAATTGTTATAAGTACACCTCTGCGTAAAATTATATCCTTATTAAGATTAAAGAAAACAAAAAAGAAAGAAATATAGTTCAACTTACAACAAAGAATAACTTTATTAACATTGTTTTTAGTCTGTAACAGAAAAGATTTTAAGTGCATCAATTTGCCTGAAATTAAAAAAAATATCCTCGTTTAAACTGTTAACATTTTTGACCAGCTTATTGCACCATGTGATACTGAAAAATTAAATTAAATAAAATCAATAAATAAGAACAAATTCAAATTCAGTTCAGCAACATTAACTCAGGAGCACGATATATAAAACACTTTAACCTACAAAACAAAAATCAAAGCAATTCGTGCTGATTTTTTCTTTATTTTTTTTTAAATCAAAATGAGGAAGTCAGGATTAATGGCCACAATTAGCCCGTTTTGCAGGCTTAGGGTAATATTCGGCACGTTTTAGCTGAAAAAGCTCCAGTGGTTTATCAGTGTAATTGGGGTGTAATGTCTTTAAGTGGCACCTTAATTTATTTGGCTTCATGCTGTTCGCTGCCAGCATTTCTAAACCCAGTAAACACTTTCCTCGTCTCCCACTGTAGTCACAGTGAAGCCAAGCGCTCCATACGCTTCGTCATATTTCCTCATCTTAGCTTTTGGGTAACTTTCTTTTGTCTCATTATCTTCGTCTCTCTCCACCTTTCTTTTCATCCCTGTTAAACATTTTTTTCATGTTGTCTCTTGAGGGTTTGTTTACTGCACTTCATAGAGCTAATACTACCTGCGCACACTCTGACAATGAGAGCGCCACTGCCAACTACTGTAGTGGATGTGCAATTACACTTTATTCTAGTACGGCAATAAAAAGCATGTTCCCGGGGTCACAAGCGCCCCCCCTGACATGGCACTGCGCTACTATTTGATACTGGTACTATACTACCACTATTTGAGAAGGACTGCCTTAGTGTAATGCAGCCTTTAAAGAACAGGAAATGATCATATTTTAGTTATACCACCATAATATTATAATCAAATTCTGGATGATGTCTGGCATCATATCCATCCAATCTTCTAATTAATAGACGACTGCCCTACCTCCTATGCTATGCCACCCCTTATCTAGCCTCATATCATTTTATCCATATTACATCAATGCATAGCCCATCGCTAATATATACATACATGCATAAGTGCACACATTTAGATACACTGGAAATGCACAGTGAATACTCACATTGGGCGTAAGTGAAAAAGGGGGAGAACACGTGTCGGCAAAAGAGAATGAGCGAATGAATAAGGGAGAATGTAGAATAAAACGGCAGGCTGGAGGGGGTTGCCAAGATGTGGTGGTACGATGTCTATGTACCGGCTAAGACGGAGTCAGTCATGTACAATTTGTGGCCTTCCCTGACCAGTAAATTAGATTAGTTTGAATTCCAGTCACTGAGAAGCTTTCCAAACCAATTTCAGACATGTACCCTTTGTTAAGTTGTCCAATAAACACTTATCAAATCACAGCATTATGAAATGATGCCATGTGCTTCTCAACAACTCCTCTATGGCCAGGGACAGGGGGTGTAATAATGGGCTACACATCTAATTGTAGGGGGCGGCATAGCTCAGGAGATAGGGCAGTTGTCCAGTTATCGAAAGATTGGTGGTTGGCGGTCTTCAGGAGCTGCACACCCAGCGGTGTCTCAGGAAGTCCCTGCAGGTCATTAAAGATTCAGCACACCCACACAATAGCCTGTTCTCCCTGCTGCCCTCAAGGAGGAGATACAGGACTCACAAAACACACACCAGCAGACTGAGGAACAGCTTCTCTCCTCAGGCCGTGAGACTTCTTAATCAATACTAAGCACACAAGTGCAAGAGCAGCCTCACCATCTCTGCACTATCTGATTATCACCAGTGTCGTGTCTTTGACTACTGATCATATATGATCCACAATTACTGCTGTTTATGCTTGATCAGCTCATTTCTACTCTTAGCTTTAACTATTTTAAGCCTTATTCTGTTATACCTATTGCTTTATATGCATGTGTACACACACACACACACACACACACATCTTTTATTATAGATCTTACTTTATCTTTATCTCATGTTTCTATTATAGAATCTCCCAGCCAAAGAATTTCACACAACTATACTTGAACAACCAGAGTCCCAATAAACATCTTGAAACCACTCTCAACCACTAACCCCATGTATGGGGGCACAGGTAAAGCGCTGGATGTCATCCGAGTAATCGGGGACTTGTGCCAATGCCTGTCGCTACCATGAAGTTATTAATGGAAGTTATTTAAATAAACTGCTGAAATCCCTTCACAAGATTATATACCGTGGAGCCATGTCTGTGTGATGAACAATGAAGGGATTGTCCAGGGTAAATGGAGGGTCTGTGGACGGTAAAGTGTGGCTCATTCATCACACTAAGCAAATTTGGGCAATAAGTCAGAGAAAATCTATAAGCATTTGTCCCTGTTGATTTCTTGCCTTCATTTGGACAAATCTAGACAACTGAAGGGACAGTTGCTGTGTTCTGTCCTTGATTTACATCACTTCAAGAAAAAAATTATTTATGCTGTTAGTTGTAGCAGTAAAGCTCAGCCTTTTCCTTAAAAT